>OZ024761.1:20911696-20914196 GCA_964016885.1 Eledone cirrhosa
TATGAAGTTGTTAAGATGTGAGAGAGGGATAGATAGATAGATATAGAGAGGGGGAGAGAGAGTGAGGGAGATATATATATATATATAGAGAGAGAGAGAGGGGGAGAGAGGGAGATATATACACAGAGAGAGTGGAGGAGAGAGAGTGAGGGAGGATATATATATATATATATATATATATATATAGAGAGAGAGAGAGAGAGAGAGAGAGAGTGTGTGTGAGAAAGATATATATATATATATAGAGAGAGAGAGAGTGAGAGAGGGAGATATATATATAGAGAGAGAGTGAGAGAGGGAGATATATATACATATAGAGAGAGAGAGAGAGCGAGATATATATATATATATATAGTGAGAGAGAGAGAGAGTGAGAAAGATATATATATATATATAGTGAGAGAGAGAGGGAGATATATATATATATAGAGAGAGAGAGTGTGTGAGAAAGATATATATATATATAGAGAGAGAGAGAGAGTGTGAGAAATAGATGGAGAGAAATACAGGAATATATATTAGTATCTTATGACATATTTATGTTAGAGAGAGAGAAATATATATATATATGTGTATATATATATATATATATATATATACAAGTATCTTATAATATATCTACGTTAGAGTCTATCGACATTTCACAGTTTCACAGCGGAGTAAGACATAAGAAGAAATGGAATTTAGCCAAAAAACCAAGATGGAGTGGAAAGAAAAACCACAAAGCAGATCCATATAGAAACTGTTGATTTAGTTTAGAAGAATCTTATACCTTGAACTGTGGCCAGGCTGGAGCAATGTCTGTCTTAAAGGTATATGTTGACATCATACACCTTCTTACTGGAGCATACATACATACATATATATACATACTCAGATGGTGGATGGGTGCTACACGAGAATGCTGAGGATGGCTCTGAACATTAATCAGTATACACTGAGGATGAAGAACTCAGAGCTGTATGGGAGCTTCCCAAAAGTCAGCTCAAAAGTGACACAGAGGAGACTGAGGTTAGCTGGACATGCTCACTGATATTCAGAGTTGACACTGCACTCAGTGGTTCCTGTGGGAGCCCCTGCATGGACACACTGGAAGAGGAAGACTAAGGTTGACATATGTTGATGCCCTAAGGACAGACACTGGTCTCTTGGAGACGCACGACATGGCAGTGATAATGAGGGACAGAGACCGCTGGAGAGAACTTGTCCATGGATCTCGGGAATTTTACCCACCCTAGATAGATACATATATATATACATATACTTACTTATATATAGATATACATATACATACATACATCTATCTATCTAGGGCAGGTAAAATGTCCTGGGTATGACATTAAATTGCATCTAGTGGCAAGGCTCCAGTTCGGGAGTTCAGGAGCTGTGGGGAATGTGGAGTTACTCCCAGGTCTGCTCAGGCCTGGAGAAGTAGTACCTGTTAGGGCCCCATTTATGGGTTAAATAATTACCTAGTTTGAGTGGCACTGGTAAGGTATTATCAACCATTGAAAAGAACATACATAAATATATATGTATATATATATATAACAAAAAAAATACCATAGACATACAATTCAACAGGAGGAAACATAATAGTACGACTGATGATGTTGCAGATGTGCAACGAAAGAACTTTGATAGACTATATATATATATAGACTATATATATATATATGTAGACTATATATATATATATGTATTTATATCTGTATTTTTAACCGTTGGTCAATCAATGATAAACATTGATTGCCAAATAAATTAACTATGGAGATATAAAAGATACAGAAGCGAAAACCAACCAAACAGTGAGTGTGTTCTGTTGTTATTTCTGGCAATATTATTACAACAATATGACCCTCCCCAAGTATAACAATATATATAAAGATATACATATATATATATGTGTGTGTGATGGACTTTCTTATAGTTTCCATCTATCAAAAAGAAGACACTTGCCCAAGATGTCCCACAGTGGGGTTAAACATGAAGCCATATGGTTATAAAGTGAAATTCCCTAACCACACAGACACATGTCACACCTTTTCCTATTTTCTACAATTATTTTCAGGAAATCAAAGAAAAGCTTTTCTTTTTCTTTTGTGTTTTTTGTGGGTTTTTTTAAAACTATAAATAAAAGAAAATAAATATAAAACAACCCACCATTTAAATAAATTAAGACGTTTTTTTTAGTACCAGAAATTGGTAAGAGGAATATAAAAGAGTGTATTGTCATAATTGGAATACTGTGGTGGTTCTCGCTGGCTTTTAGTGAAACCTTTTAACCTATTATCTTATAAATGAGAGACTGAGTAGGTGTTGATAGGCTGCTTGGACACTTAGATATTATCACTTAGATATTAACCTGTTTTATACAAAACAAAAAAGCCTGCAACTGTCATTTCTGTTCTACTGTATATATAACAAAAAAGACAGTTTTATATCATTTGTATTTATCTAAAAAGCTTCCATTATTAAATATGTGAAATTTTGTTTTGTT
>OZ024761.1:20941696-20949196 GCA_964016885.1 Eledone cirrhosa
TATGTCTTCCTAGGTACTCATATATCATCATTATCATTTAATGTTGCTTTCCCTGCTATTAAGGATATATCATCATCATCATCAACGTTTAACGTCCGTGTTCCACGCTTGCATGGGTTTGGACGGGGGTAGTCCCACTTGAGGCAAGAGTGATTGTCTTGCTCGCATAGGACTGTCTGGCAGGTTTTCTACAGTTGGATGCCCTTCCTAACACCAACCACATTTACAGTGTGGTGTTTAGGATATATATATTAAGGATATATATATACATATATACATATATTATTAAGGATATATATATACATATATATATATATATATATATATATATATACATATGTATGTATGTGTATATATATATATATATATATATATATATATATATAAATGAAAAGTATAGAAATTGTTGTAGCGAGAAGCTAACAGTATTCTATAACACACACACATATATATATATATATATATATATATATATATATATATAGCGTTGACATTCCTTTTGAGAAAAGAAGAGAAAACATCCCATTCTGTCGATTCTATTATAAATATTTCAACGTATTTCTATATTTTTATATATTTATATATTTTTATATATTTCAATATATTTTTATTTTTATATTTCTATATTTTTATATTTCTATATTTTTATATTTCTATATTTTCCTCCTTTCACTAATAATGAAGAATAACTAAAAAGAAATCTGACTAAATTTCTGTAAAACTTTTCAAATGAAGAGGTTATTGTTTGACATATTGTTGTAATGATAGCTTCTTGACAGGAATACTAACACAGTGGATTTAGTAAAAATATTGTGGAAATTTATGGCAGAAATATGTGGGGGTAGGGTGGTGTATGTGTGTGTGGGGCGTGTATGTGTTTGTATATCTGTGTGCGTGTGTGTGTGGTTGCATGTGTATATGTGTGATCTTTTCATGCCATAAACATATATCAATGATGAATCTCATCACCATCATCATCATCATCATCACCATTATCATCATCGCCATCACCATCATCATCATCATCATCATTACCATTATCATCTTAATCATCACCACCATCATCACCACCATCATCATCATTTAACCCTTTAGTATTTAGACCAGCCATATCCGGCCAGAATTCTCTCACCTCTTTCTGTTCAAACCAGCTGTAACTGGCCACTCATACTGATGTTAAGGTATTGTTCTCAAAATAAATAACATTAAAATCTCATAGATTCGATATTATGAGAGATAAGTATGTAAGGTAAAGCCTTTACTGTGAAAATACAATAGTATATATAGAGTAATGTAAATGTTATGTGAGATATTATGTGGGGTAAAGCCTTTACTGTGAAAATACAATAGTATATATAGAGTAATGTAAATGTTATGTGAGATATTATGTGAGGTAAAGCCTTTACTGTGAAACTACAATAGTATATATAGAGTAATGTAAATATTATGTGAGATATTATGTGGGGTAAAGCCTTTACTGTGAAAATACAATAGTATATATAGAGTAATGTAAATGTTATGTGAGATATTATGTAAGGTAAAGCCTTTACTGTGAAACTACAATAGTATATATAGAGTAATGTAAATGTTATGTGAGGTAAAGCCTTTACTGTGAAAATACAATAGTATATATAGAGTAATGTAAATGTTATGTGAGGTAAAGCCTTTACTGTGAAAATACAATAGTATATATAGAGTAATGTAAATGTTATGTGAGATATTATGTGAGGTAAAGCCTTTACTGTGAAAATACAATAGTATATATAGAGTAATGTAAATGTTATGCGAGATATTATGTGAGGTAAAGGCTTTACTGTGAACATACAATAGTATATATAGAGTAATGTAAATGTTATGCGAGATATTATGTGAGGTAAAGGCTTTACTGTGAAAATACAATAGTATATATAGAGTAATGTAAATGTTATGTGAGATATTATGTGAGGTAAAGCCTTTACTGTGAAAATACAATAGTATATATAGAGTAATGTAAATGTTATGTGAGATATTATGTGAGGTAAAGCCTTTACTGTGAAAATACAATAGTATATATAGAGTAATGTAAATGTTATGTGAGATATTATGTGAGGTAAAGCCTTT
This sequence comes from Eledone cirrhosa, assembly GCA_964016885.1. Taxonomy (NCBI): domain Eukaryota; kingdom Metazoa; phylum Mollusca; class Cephalopoda; order Octopoda; family Eledonidae; genus Eledone; species Eledone cirrhosa. Next base: position 20,943,797 of record OZ024761.1, read on the forward strand.
ACTGTGAAAATACAATAGTATATATAGAGTAATGTAAATGTTATGTGAGATATTATGTGAGGTAAAGCCTTTACTGTGAAAATACAATAGTATATATAGAGTAATGTAAATGGTAAAGGGTTAAATTCTTTTCTCTTCAGTCTATGCAGTATGCACACACACACACACACACACACACACACACACACACACACACACACATATACACACATATGGTAGCACTAGTGAAGCTATCATTTAAAGAGAATTAGGTTATCTTTGATCCAGTTCACACTTCCAATTTGTTTTATTCCAAATTACACAACTGAATTATAATCCTGGTTTATTGATTTGAAACAACAACAACAGCCGCAGCTAAAACAACAACAACAACAACCTCTACAAGAACCACAACAACCACAGCAACAAACTCCACAATGAGAACAACACCAATCACAAGATCCACCATAACAACAACAACATCATCATCAATATCTCTCCCCCCCCCCTCTCTTTCTCTCTCTCTCTATATATATATACTACCATAACGCCACAGAGTACTCAATATTTAGGGTAGTCTAGTGGGTAATAGGAAAAGAGTCTGAACTCAGAAATAGCTGTTGAAACGACCAGAGCTCAACCATCGGACTGACTCTTTTCCTATGTATATATATGTATGTATATAACAACCTCTATATATCTATACATCTCTCTCTCTCTCTCTCTGTATATATATATACACTATATATATACACTATATATATACACTATATACACACCAGTCATCTTCTCCAATGCCATAGCAACATCTATATACACACTATATATACACACTATATATACACACTATATATATATACACTATATACACACCAGCCATCTTGTCCAGTGCCAACATCTGACATTTACAAAGTTCCTATATTGTTACATTATGACTTTTATATTTCGGAGTAGAAGATGGAGAAATCCTAACTTCCTGGTCTAAAGTATCGTTGGTTACAGCCTCCTGTAGCAGGGCTGCCATTGGTCAGTTTCATTTCTTAGTCTGTCATCACCATCACAATCAACATCATCATCATCATCATTATTGTCAGCAACGTTGTCGTTGCCACCGCATGGACCAAATATTAGAATCACATAATGTAGGAATATGGATAATTAAACATACAGAAAACTTATATATAGAAAGGTGGTGCCCCAGCATGGCCTCAGCCGGATAGCTGGTACAAGATATATATATATATATATACATATATATATATATAAATGTAAAAGTAATAACAAAACAAACAGCACAGTACATGGAAGAAATATATTAGTTCAACACTTGAAATAGCAGGGAGAGAGTCTTAACGTTTCGGACACTAGTCCTTCATCAGAAGACAGAGTTAGAAATAGAAGATAAATAGAAAGAAATGTGTGATGAGAGCAAGGGACGGGGAAAATGAGAAAAAATAATTGGGGAGAAAATAACTTTACACCTGTGTATTTAGTCAGCTATCATATATATATATATATATATATATATATATATATATATATGTATATGTGTATATATATATGTGTGTATATATATATATGTATATATATATATACACTACATACTTTATAAATAAATGGAACATAGTCATGAATATGAAACCTATGTTTGGTGGGTGTTTTTGGTACTCTTTTCATTCTTAGTTTAGTTGTTTCCCCACTTTTACAGATATATGTATATATATATATATATATATATATACACACATACATATAAATATATATATACATATGCATATATATATATATATATATATATATATATATATATATATATATATATATAAATATATATATACATATGCATATATATATATATATACACATACATATAAATATATATATACATATGCATATATATATATATATATATATATATATATATAAATATATATATACATATGCATATATATATATATATACACATACATATAAATATATATATACATATGTATATATATATATGTAATTCTGTATGAATTTCAATTTCCATTGCTCATATTTTTGAAATAGAATCTTTCACAGTTGTATTTCGTAGAAACTCAATTATGAATTTCAATTTGTGTACTTTTCATTTTGAAATCGAATCTTTTTCGGTCGTTCTTTCCTTACACACCTAATTACAGATCATGGCAGACAATTTGCCCCCAATTCCTCTATCTCTCCTTCTCATTATTCTACACACACACACTCATTCCCTCTCTCTCTTTATATATATATATATATATAAAACAAAGGAAGTGTGGTAAGGAACCAGGTGGATCATAACGCACCAGAGTACTCAATACTTAGGGTAGTAGAGTGGGTAATAGGGAAAAGTATGACCCCGACGGCAGAGCTCAAGCCGTTTCGACTTTAGTCCAGAAATAGCCGTCGAAACGGCTTGAGCTCTGCCGTCGGGGTCATACTTTCTCCTATATATATATATATCTGTTATCTTTATCTCTCTCTCTCTATATATATATATATATAACTCTGTTAGTTTATATATATATATATATATATAGTTTATATATATATATGTCTTCATCATCATACGTCCGCTTTTCCCTGCTTGCAAGGGTGGGACGGGTCCTATTCAGCACAGCATCTCTCCACTTGTCACGGTCCTTTGTCATCTTCTCCGTGAGCTTCAGTGATCTGCGGTCTGCTCTCACCACCTCCGCCCATGTTTTTGGGGTCTACCTCTACTACGTCTTCCTTCTACTGGCATTTCCTGGCACTTCTTCACTGAGCGGTCATCCTCCATGCACATCACGTCCATTCCATCGCAGTCTTCTCTCCCTCACACTACAACTTATCCCTCTTATACCCAGTTTCTCTCTCAACTCATCCATGCTTGGTCATTCACGCACATTGACATTGCACATCCATCGGAGCATGCTTGCTTCATTTCTCTCCAGCCATCGCATGTCATTATTAATATTATCAGAGGCAGTGAATTAGCAGTATCGGTGGAGGGTCGGCTGCCATGCTTTCCAGCATAGTTATGTCCCTTTATGATCTGAGTTCAAATCCCGCCGAGGTTAACTTTACCTTTCATCCTTACGGGGGTCGATAAAATAAAGTACCAGTCACACACTGGGGTCGATTTAATCGACTTTCCCCTCCCCCAAAAATTGCTGGCATTGTGGCAATTTAAGAAATCATTATTATTGTAATGTTTTTCTTGATGTCAGCCCTTGTGGCCAATAAAGAAATCCTTACTATTATTATTATTATTATTATTATTATTATTATTATTATTCAACATTATAGATATGCTGCCATAATGCCATAACAATTCCACATTTCTTTCTTGACCGTTTCCAATTTTTGAAACCAATTTATTGATTCTTAGTTACGTCTCGTTCAAGAAACAATCAACAATCAACTTCTATTCCATTTTAATGGAACTGAAACAGTTTCTATAACTCACAGTTTAATGGAACTAAAAATAAAATTCTCTACAATAGATCTATTCTTGAAATATTCTTGAGATTGGTAATAATTTCTAGCTTGTCCTCCATCATTATGTATAGAATTAATTTATGTAATGTTTGTAGAAATAATTTATATAGATATTAGAATGTCAGATAAAATGTTTGGAGGTATTTCTCCCAGCTCTCTGCTTTCTGAGTTCAAATCCCGCCAAGCTGGTTTATCAGTGAATTACCTGGGGGTTTTTTCAGCCTCTTTCATTACCATATTTCTAATAAAAGACTGCTTGGGATTTCCAAATCTGTTTTTAAATAATTTTTTGAAATTTGAAAAGATTTAGTGATATAACCTTATATAATATAATATAACCAGCAGAGAAGACAGAGTTGGAACAAATACCAGAAAGTATTCTATCCAAAGTTCTAATGACTCTGACAACTCACTGTCTTCAAAGTCTGTCAGTTTATTATAAAGAAAGAGAATTATCTAAAATGACTCCCAAAATCCCCAAAGAAGAAATAAAACCAAACCCCCAATATTTTATTAATACAAGATTAACACTTTTCCCTGGATTGTAAGATTTATTGGTTTAATGGTTTATCTTTTACTTCTATTTATTATTAATCTGTCAGGTTTAGATTATCGTAAATAAGCATATCAATAAATGTAATTATCTCTGGCTTATAATTATTTATAAGGCAGCAGCAACAGTAGCAGCAGCACATTTGAACAAAGATATATTTCTACAACAACAACAATAGCAACAATAATAATAGTAATTATTATTATAACAGCATAGTTACGTCCCTTTACGATCTGAGTTCAAATCCTGCCGAGGTTGACTTTGCCTTTCATCCTTACGGGGTTGATAAAATAAAGTACCAGTAATGCACTGGGTTATTTGCTGGCCTTGTGCCTAAAGTAGAAACAATTATTATAACAATAATAATAAACATAATATCTCACATAACATTTACATTACTCTATATATACTAGTGTATTTTCACAGTAAAGGCTTTACCTCACATAATATCTCACATAACATTTACATTACTCTATATATACTATTGTATTTTCACAGTAAAGGCTTTACCTCACATAATATCTCACATAACATTTACATTACTCTATATATACTATTGTATTTTCACAGTAAAGGCTTTACCTCACATAATACCTCACATAACATTTACATTACTCTATATATACTATTGTATTTTCACAGTAAAGGTTTTACCTCACATAATATCTCACATAACATTTACATTACTCTATATATACTATTGTATTTTCACAGTAAAGGCTTTACCTCACATAATACCTCACATAACATTTACATTACTCTATATATACTATTGTATTTTCACAGTAAAGGTTTTACCTCACATAATATCTCACATAACATTTACATTACTCTATATATACTATTGTATTTTCACAGTAAAGGCTTTACCTCACATAATATCTCACATAACATTTACATTACTCTATATATACTATTGTATTTTCACAGTAAAGGCTTTACCTCACATAATATCTCACATAACATTTACATTACTCTATATATACTATTGTATTTTCACAGTAAAGGTTTTACCTCACATAATATCTCACATAACATTTACATTACTCTATATATACTATTGTATTTTCACAGTAAAGGCTTTACCTCACATAATATCTCACATAACATCTACATTACTCTATATATACTATTGTATTTTCACAGTAAAGGCTTTACCTCACATAATAGCGAATCTATGAGATTTTGATATTATTTATTTTAAGAACATTACCTTAACATCAGTATGAACAGCTAGTTAAGCCGGTATGGACAGAAATAAGTGAGAGAATTCTGGCCAGATATGGCTGGTTTAAATGCTAAAGGGTTAAGGGTCTTTGCCACATTTCTCTAAGCTATATTATACATATCTCCACACTTGAGCAATGCACTCTTAATGT
>OZ024761.1:20956696-20966696 GCA_964016885.1 Eledone cirrhosa
GGTTGTGTTGGTGGTGGTTGTGTTGGTGGTGGTTGTGTTGGTGGTGGTTGTGTTGGTGGTGGTTGCATTGGTGGTGGTGTGGTGGTGGTGGTGGTGTGGTGATGGTGGTGAGTTAGTGTATCAATTATTCAAAATGGCTACAGTAACCAGTCTTGTTGTCTAAATCCTACCACTAAATTACTAGACAGGGTATCATGTGTTTCAAAGTTGCTTCATTTTTCCATATTTCATATTTCATATGCATTTTCCCTCTTCCGCAACACATCTAAAACCGTTTCTATCTTTCTATGTAGAGTAACAAAGTATTCGTGACTACAAAACTCCACTTTTATTCCTATTCAAATATATTCTGAAAGACTGCATTCATGATTAATTTCGACTTTGTATCAGATACATTATACACCAGCCTTTATATATACATATATGTGTATATATATGGATATATGGATATATATATGTACTCAGACATATGTATATATATATATATATATATATATATATATATATATATATATATATATATATATATATACATATGGATATATATATGCACACATACATATATATATATATATATATACATATGGATATATATATGCACACATACATATGTATATATATATATATACATATGGATATATATATGTACATATGGATATATATATGTACACAGACAAATGTATATATATATACATATGGATATATATATATATATACACATACATATGGATATATATATACATATATATATATATATCAATATCATCATCATCATCATCATCGTTTAACGTCCATCTTCCACGCTTGCATGGATACACATACATATGGATATATATATATACATACATATGGATATATATATATATATATATATATATATACACACACACATACATATGTATATATATATAAAGAAGATTAACCAAAGACAAACATATATATAGGTATACATGTATGTATGTATGTGTATGTATGTATATATATATATATATATTATATATATATATATATTTGTATATATATATAATACTTGCAGTAGTCCTATACAAATCTCTCAGATGTTTATCAGGAAATATAGCTTTTTTTTTCTTTCTCTTTATCTACTGAAAAATGAATTCTCTTTGCTTCATGTTAACACCTAACATACTTTAAAATATGAACGACACCATAGCTTAGTGGCGATAGTGGTTGGTTCAGGATTGTGAGGCTGTGAGTTCCATTGTGGAGACTCAGCAGGCCTGTGCTTATCCAGGTTTTTTTGTGGTGGGAAGCGACTGAGAGTATACAATTCTCCCCTGGACAGGATACCAGTCCATTGCAGGGTTAAGCTCCCCAGCTATTACTGGTACTCATTTTCAGCTGTGTATACTGGAGCAACGTAAAATTAATGGTTTTGCACAAGAACACAACACACAACCTAGTCGAGGAGTGAAACCCATGATGTTATGAACATAAGTCCAACACCCTCACCACTAGGCCACATACTTCCACTGTAGATACAACATCTCACATAAAGATATGACTAAAGTTTCTAAATACTCAATTATAGATACAAGATCTTGTCTATCATGTTGAAACATGTTTTTAGTTTTTGGTCAACTTTAAATATTAAATCTAATGTACAGCTACCATTGGTTGGCTGGTTGGTTGGTTGGTTGATTGGCTGGTTGGTTGGCTGGTTGGCTGGTTGGCTGGTTGGCTGGTTGGTTGGTTGGCTGGTTGGCTGGTTGGCTGGTTGGCTGGTTGGTTGGTTGGCTGGTTGGTTGGTTGGCTGGTTGGCTGGTTGGCTGGTTGGTTGGTTGGTTGGCTGGTTGGTTGGTTGGCTGGTTGGCTGGTTGGCTGGTTGGTTGGTTGGCTGGTTGGTTGGTTGATTGGTTGGTAAAGACCACTAAACCACATGGGAGTCACTATATCATATATCATATATAGTATTGTATCATATCGTACCTTACCATACTACACCACACCACACCACACTACACCGCACTACACCACACTACACCACACTACACTACACCACACTACACCACACCACACTACACCACACTACACCACACTACACTACACCACACTACACCACACCACACTACACTACACTACACCACACCACACTACACCACACCACACTACACTACACCACACCACACTACACCGCACTACACCACACTACACCACACTACACTACACCACACTACACCACACCACACTACACCACACTACACCACACTACACCACACTACACCACACCACACTACACTACACTACACCACACTACACCACACTACACCACACTACACTACACTACACCACACTACACTACACCACACTACACCACACTACACCACACTACACCACACCACACTACACCGCGTCATCTTAAGTTTTACTGACTAATATTTCTTGAATCATTTAATTGAAATTCATCTTTCAATTAATTTCAAGTTCCAACCATTCTTCTTAATTAAATTTCTCCAATTAATAAGTCAGACTTAATAAAGAAATAACGACAACTAAACAGGGGTAAAGTTTCAATAACTAATTAAAATTTAATTGTTTATAATAAAATTATTTGTCAGCAGAATTTTAAAAGAAACAATGCAGTTTTTAATAAGAGTTGAAATTAATGGCATGCAAGATTTCACAGCTCTAGCATCACTCCTTGATAGGCTGACCAAGATACTCTCATGGAATGACCAAATAAGGTTTATTTTTCAACGTAGTCCCTGAAAAGAAACAGTGCAGTTATTATTAATAAGAAAAGTTGAAATTAATGACATACAAGATTTCACAGCTCTAGCATCACTCCTTCATATTTCAGTCGAGATCTCACTTCAACCGACCCTCGTAAGAGAGATATAGTAGTAGTAGTAGCAGCAGTAGGAGCAGCAGTAGTAGTAGCAGTAGTAGTAGTAGTAACAGCAGCAGTAGTAGCAGCAGCAGCAGTAGTAGCAGCAGTAGTAGTAGTAGCAGCAGTAGTAGTAGCACGAGCAGTAGTAGCAGTAGTAGTAGCAGCAGTAGTAGTAGCAGTAGTAGTAGTAGTAGTAACAGCAGCAGTAGTAGTAAGGAGACCAAGGAGGGGAATAAAAGCCAGTACAGCAGTAAATAAGAGAAACTAGTAAGGGAGATGTTCCAGGGTTAAAATGTTGGCCATCTCATCCTTGACTTAGAAACTAAGGTGAAACAAGTTCAATTCTGGTTCTACTCAGATTTGACATTTCTTTTATTTTACTTATTTTATTTATCTATTTATTTTTTTTAATTCATTTTTTTTTATTTACACCTTTTTTATTTTTATTTATTTTTATTTATTTTTATTTATTTTTATTTATTTATTATTTATTTTATTTTTTATTTATTTCTTTATGAGGTGAGTTTGTGAGTTCGATTCCCAGACCAGGTGATGCATTATGTCCTTGAGCAAGACACTTTATTTCACGTTGCTCCTTCTACCTGGAGTTGCGACAGATAGATAGTATTATCAATTGGAAAGACCAACGGAAACACTGTCTCCTTGGTCCGATTTGACGAAAGTCGACCGTTCCTTTTTTTTATTTATATATATTTATTTAGATTTATGTAAAAGGTAAACAGAAATAACAACACAATCAGTACAGTATATGGAAGGAATATATTAGTTTAACACTTGATATAGCAGGAAGAGGGTCTTAACGTTTCGGACGCTAGTCCTTCATCAGAAGAAAGGATGAGAAATAAGATAGATTGAAGGGACAGGCGGGTTGGAATTGGAAAAAATGTCTTTTGCCCCTCCCTCCATTTTCTTGTTTCTATTCTGAGGTGAAGAATTGGCTGAGTCTTTCTTCTGAGGTGTTGGAAGAGTCTAGAATGTTCTGCGACAGAATCCATTCCAGTTTCTCTCTTTTCTCTCTCTCAGTTCAACTCCTGCCGAGGTCAACTTTGCTTTTCAACCTTTTGAAGTTAAGATAAATACCAGTCAAATACTGGGGGAGAATTGGAGGAGGTTGATTCTTCCTCTCTCTCTCTCTCTCTCTCATGCTTTCACTCTGTTGGTTTCCCTCTCTCATGCTTTCACTCTCTCTCTCTCTCTCCCTCACTATCCCTCTCTCTCTCTCTCACTGCCACACTCTCTCTCTCTCTCACTATCTCTCTCTCTCTCTCATGTTCTCTCTCTCTCTCTCTCATGTTCTCTCTCTCTCTCTCTCTCTCACTATCTTTCACTATCTCTCTCTCTCTCTCTCACTATCTCTCTCTCTCTCTCATGTTCTCTCACTATCTCTCTCACTATCTCTCTCTCTCTCATGTTCTCTCTCTCTCACTATCTCTCTCTCTCTCTCTCTCTCTCTCTCTCCTGCTCTGGGGATGGGTTCTATCAGGTTTAACAACAATTGCCCCAACACATGCTCTATGTTACTACAGCTGCCATCTTTGCAACTCCATCAAGAGTTACGGGGGGAGGGAGGTCTCTATATACCTCCTCCTGTCACTCTCTCTCTCCACCTCCCTCACAATCTCTACTCTACCCTACCCCTCGCTCTTCCGATGTTTCTAATGTTTTCTTTGATCAGATGAAAACGAAACCTATCAGATGAACACACCTTATCAACCCCTCCCCCTCCACAAATCAATGTATCTTATTGATCACTAACTATTTATGATACAGATTTCCTGCAACTTACACACCGTACCACATTACTGTCCTCTGTGGAACTGATATTTTATTTTATTTTATAAAAATCTGATTTTAAAATTAGAATATTTTGGGAGTGAAAAGGAAAAGATGGATATTTTTAGTGTTGGATCTTTTGAAGAATTCATAACTTCATTATATACAGTATAACCCACCTCACCCTCCCTGTAAAGTGGTCATGTAGGTGTCACAACAAACAACACCCAGTCCACACTGTAAAGTGGTCATGTAGGTGTCACAACAAACAACACCCAGTCCACACTGTAAAGTGGTCATGTAGGTGTCACAACAAACAACACCCAGCCCACACTGTAAAGTGGTCATGTAGGTGTCACAACAAACAACACCCAGTCCACACTGTAAAGTGGTCATGTAGGTGTCACAACAAACAACACCCAGTCCACACTGTAAAGTGGTCATGTAGGTGTCACAACAAACAACACCCAGTCCACACTGTAAAGTGGTTGGTGTTAGGAAGGTCATCCAGCTGTAGAAACCAAGCCAAAATCAGTTCTGTATGAGCAAGATATGGACACCTGACCCGGCGTTCCTCACAACAGGACAACTCGTCTAACCCATGCTAGCATGGACAAATGGGTGTAAAACGGTGATGATGATAATGATGATAATTATCATTATTATTATTATTATTATCATCATTATCATATCATCATCATCATCATCAGTAACAGCTTCATGACCATTACCATCATCATCAACAACAACAACAACAGCTGCACCACCACCACCACCACCTTTATCATCATCATCATTTCCCACATATTCCTGTGAAAGTCATGGGGTGGGAGGGTGGAACAGAGACTTCAAGTACCCCTTCCAGCAGGTCCTTTCCTTGCTTTACTACCACCCCAACCCCCTTTGTTTTGTTTTGTCACCTTTCCTTTCACAACATTGTATCTCTTCCCACACCTGCAGGTCACCTCCAATGTTACCTTTCCTTTCACAACGTTGTTATCCACCTTTGTGTCTCTTCCAACCTGCAGGTCAACTCCCGTGACTCCGGACAAGAGAATGGCAAAACAAATCTTTTCCTTGACATTCAAAAGGAAAAACTGCAAGAATCGTTTAAACAATTGGCAGAACTGGAAGAAAGTAACAAAGATCTCCAATCAGAGATTTCAGTCCTTAAGGACTCTTCCAAGACGAAACAGCTGGTGAGTCTTTAAAGCTTGCTCTCTCTGTCTGTCTCTCTCTCTCTCTCTCTCTCGGAGTTATATTTCCATGGGATGCAACTGGAGAGTGAAACTGGCTGGCCAGGGGATATAAAATCAATAAGGTTTGATTGATAGATTTTTTTTTAAAAGGGTCATTTTTTTTTAAAGAAAGTTTTATGGGTAGTTTTTGTATTATAAAAACAAAATCATGGCTGGTTTGTGGGAGTGCGTGCCCTAATGGTAAGGGTGTTGGACTTGCAATCATAATGTCATGGGTTTGATTGCTGGACTGGGTTGTGTGTTGTGTTCTTGAGCAATACACTTCACTTCCCGTTGCTCCAGTATACTCAGCTGTAAATGAGGACCAGTAATAGCTGGGGTGATGGGTTTAATCTTGTGATGGACTGGAGTCCTATCCAGGGGGAGTCTTGTACTCTCAGTAGCTTCATGCCACAGAAGCTGGGATAAAGACTGGCCTAATGACCCCCAAGCTTGAGACAAGCTTTAGATTTTATACCTGACTGTTCTAAAGAGAGCTGATATTAAAGAAAGGAGTTAGGGTAGTTTAGGGTTATAAAACTATCCCGGGGCGGTGGAGTGGCAGTATCGGTAGAGAGTTGGACACCATGCTTTCCAGCATAGTTACGTCTCTTTACGGTCTGAGTTCAAATCCTGCCGAGGCTAACTTTGCCTTTCATCCTTACGGGGTCGATAAAATAAAGTACCAGTAATGTACTGGGTAATTGCTGTCTTTGTGTCAAAAGTAGAAACAATTATAAAACTATCCCTGGTCTATGAAAGGCTGGTGTTAAATTGGTTAAAACTTGCTTAGCAGAGCAGAGCAGGACATTAAGAGATCAACAGTTGGTTGACTTGATCCCAGACCTCATCAAATTGGACCGAGGAAACAATGTTTCCGTTGGTCTTTCCAATTGCTAATACTATCTACCATTTGCAAATCCAGACAGAAGGAGCAATGTGAAATAAAGTGTCTTGCCCAAGGACATAATACATGACTCGGTCCAGGAATTGAACTCACAACCTCACGATTGCAAATCCAATTCTCTAACCACTCAGCCATGTATCTTCACAGATTAGCTGTGATAAGTGATAGAAACACAAAGCAGTGTTCTTTACACAAGACAATAGACTTCGCTTGAGGGGGTTGTACAAAATAGCTGTTTCCATTTACCAAAGATGTCCGGAGTCTGTAGTGAAGGAATTAATGGAACTATTCTCTGTCAGGACTATGGACTCATCTCTGAAAATGATCAGAATAAATTGAAGAATCGAGATCATATATTGATTTCTAGATTGAAGAAAGGAGCCTCTGTATTGATTAACACAAATATATTCATTAATTATGCAAATTGTATAGATTTCATCACCATCACCATAATCATCATCACCACCATCATCACCATCACCACCATCACCACCATCACCATCATCACCATCATCACTACCATCACCATCACCATCACTACCATCACCACCATCATCACTACCATCACCATCATCATCACTACCATCACCATCATCACCATCACCACCATCACCACCACCACCATCATCACCATCACCATCATCATTGTTTAATGTATGTTTTCTCTGCTTCCATCCATGGCTTAGACAGGTCACTGTTGGAGTCGAGACTGGTCAGGTGACCATATCTTGTTCTAGAAATGAATATTTCAAAATATAGGATTAAACCGTTGTATAGTCTTCTAGACAAGAGGACAATAAGATAAAGGGATCCCTATGGTATATATATATATATATATATATATATATATATATATATATATATATATATATATATACACATCATCATCATCATCATCGTTTAATGTCTATCTTCCATGCTAGCATGGGTTAGACGGGAATTATCCCACTTGAGGCAAGATTGATTGGGTGACTGTGTCTCACTCGTATAGGACTGTATGTGGCAGGTTTTCTACGGCTGGATGCCCTTCCTAACACCAACCACATTTACAGTGTTGTTATATATATATATATAACGATATATATATATATATATCTTTAAGTTGTCACTGTCACCCCCACAGAGAAGGTAGACATTACATTAGTAAGACACTGTCACCCCCACAGAGAAGGTAGACATTACATTAGTAAGACACTGTCACCCCCACAGAGAAGGTAGACATTACATTAGTAAGACACTGTCACCCCCACAGAGAAGGTAGACATTACATTAGTAAGACCCTGTCACCCCCACAGAGAAGGTAGACATTACATTGGTAAGACACTGTCACCCCCACAGAGAAGGTAGACATTACATTAGTAAGACACTGTCACCCCCACAGAGAAGGTAGACATTACATTGGTAAGACACTGTCACCCCCACAGAGAAGGTAGACATTACATTAGTAAGGCACTGTCACCCCCACAGAGAAGGTAGACATTACATTGGTAAGACACTGTCACCCCCACAGAGAAGGTAGACATTACATTAGTAAGACACTGTCACCCCCACAGAGAAGGTAGACATTACATTAGTAAGACACTGTCACCCCCACAGAGAAGGTAGACATTACATTAGTAAGACACTGTCACCCCCACAGAGAAGGTAGACATTACATTAGTAAGACACTGTCACCCCCACAGAGAAGGTAGACATTACATTAGTAAGACACTGTCACCCCCACAGAGAAGGTAGACATTACATTAGTAAGACACTGTCACCCCCACAGAGAAGGTAGACATTACATTGGTAAGACACTGTCACCCCCACAGAGAAGGTAGACATTACATTAGTAAGACACTGTCACCCCCACAGAGAAGGTAGACATTACATTAGTAAGACACTGTCACCCCCACAGAGAAGGTAGACATTACATTAGTAAGACACTGTCACCCCCACAGAGAAGGTAGACATTACATTAGTAAGACACTGTCACCACCACAGAGAAGGTAGACATTACATTAGTAAGACACTGTCACCCCCACAGAGAAGGTAGACATTACATTAGTAAGACACTGTCACCCCCACAGAGAAGGTAGACATTACATTAGTAAGACCCTGTCACCCCCACAGAGAAGGTAGACATTACATTGGTAAGACACTGTCACCCCCACAGAGAAGGTAGACATTACATTAGTAAGACACTGTCACCCCCACAGAGAAGGTAGACATTACATTGGTAAGACACTGTCACCCCCACAGAGAAGGTAGACATTACATTAGTAAGGCACTGTCACCCCCACAGAGAAGGTAGACATTACATTGGTAAGACACTGTCACCCCCACAGAGAAGGTAGACATTACATTAGTAAGACACTGTCACCCCCACAGAGAAGGTAGACATTACATTAGTAAGACACTGTCACCCCCACAGAGAAGGTAGACATTACATTAGTAAGACACTGTCACCCCCACAGAGAAGGTAGACATTACATTAGTAAGACACTGTCACCCCCACAGAGAAGGTAGACATTACATTAGTAAGACACTGTCACCCCCACAGAGAAGGTAGACATTACATTGGTAAGACACTGTCACCCCCCCAGAGAAGGTAGACATTACATTGGTAAGACACTGTCACCCCCACAGAGAAGGTAGACAGCAATATATTGATTCTATTCTATAAAAGACCAGAGAACCAGATTATTTCTGCCACAGATCTGTAATTTGATCAAACATTATCACCTAATACATCTGGTCAACTAATTTGACCAGATGTCCACAAATAATCACTTTCTGTGTGTGTGTATATATATATATATGTGTGTGTGAGTGTGTGTGTGTGTGTGTGTGTGTGATTATTTATGTATATATATATATGTGTGTGTGTGTGTGTGTCTGTGTGAGTATGTATGTATATATATGTTTGTGTGTGCGGCTTCAGGATGTAGATGTTTGTTGAAGTTGTTGCTGTTGTTGTTAGTAGTTGTGATGTTATTGTTGTTCTTGTTGTGGCCATACTTGTTGTTGTTGTTCTTGTAGTAGTTGTTGTTGTTGTAGTAGTAACAGTAGTAGTAGTAGTAACAGTAGTAGTAACAGTAGTAGTAGTTGTTGTTGTTGTTGTTCTTGTTATAGTAGTAGTAGTAGCAGCAGCAGCAGTAGTAGTAGTAGTAGTTGTTGTTGTTGTAGTAGTAACAGTAGTAGTAGTAGTAGTAGCAGTAGTAGTAGTTGTTG
>OZ024761.1:20989196-20994960 GCA_964016885.1 Eledone cirrhosa
AGGAAAGGGGTGGACAAACTGAAAATTATCTGACAAAATTAAAAGAAAACAATGAGAAGCTCTGACTTTACACTGAAGCGGAGTCCTTCTAGTATGGAAAGTCTGTTGTACTACTTACACCTTCATATGGAGATACTTAAGATAGTTACCTTACTCTGCTGCCAACTTCAGGAACTGAAGTTTAAGGTAAACAGGATTTTTATGAAATACTCTCTCTCTCTCTCTCTCTCTCTCTCTCTCTCTCTCTCTCTCTCTCTCTCTCTCTCTCTCTGTTTCTCTCTCTCTCTCTCTCACCCTCTCTCTCTCTATATCTATCTATCTATCTATCTATCTATCTCTCTCTCTATCCCTCACTCTCTCTGTAACTCTCTCTATCTCTTTCTCTATCTATCTCTCTCTCACTCTCTAACCCACTCACTCTCTCTAACTCTCTCTATCTATCTATATCTCTCTCTCCCTCACTCCCTCACTGTCTCTCATATCTTCTAATAATAGTATTGTGATATTTGGGACTAAAAAGAAAACAAAAACCTCAGGATTAAACCCCATTTTCTTTCCTGGACATAAAAATTGTTCAACTTTTCCTGGAGACTTGAAAGAGAAAAATGGAGAAAAGTTGTCAAGATCCCTCAAACAAATTAACTGTGGTTGTTGTTGGTGATGATGGTGGTGGTGGTGATGATGATGGTGGTGGGGGTGGTGATGATGGTGGTGGGGGTGGTGATGGTGATGATGGGGGTGGGGGTGGTGATGGTGATGATGATGATAGGGATGATGGTGATGATGATGGGGGTGGGGGGGTGATGATGATGATGGTGATGGTGATGATGGTGATGATGATGGTTATGATGATGGTGATGATGATTGCTCAGATGTATTTCTTGTTGTTTTCGTCGGAGATAATGAAAAAAAAACAACATTGTTTCAGTTCTTGGCAATTAAACCCAAGATGTTAACCCCAAGATACAGCTGGTACTAATTTTCAGCTAAGTTGACTGGAGCAACATGAAATGAAATTAAACGTTGTTGTTGTTATTGTTATTGTA
The DNA here is from genome assembly GCA_964016885.1 of Eledone cirrhosa. NCBI lineage: Eukaryota > Metazoa > Mollusca > Cephalopoda > Octopoda > Eledonidae > Eledone > Eledone cirrhosa. The sequence goes on from OZ024761.1 coordinate 20,990,243, forward strand.
GGTCAGTGAGGAATGTTCGGCTCTGAAACAAAGTCTTCGGCAACAAGAACAAGAATGTGAAATGGCCAAGGAAAAGATTTCAACGTTAGAAGCTAAAATTACTTCTTTACAGAAAATTATAAAGGTTTGTTATCTTCTTCCTCCATTTCCTCCTCCTCTTCCTCTTCTTCCTCTTTGTCTGTCTGTATGTATAAAATAATTTATATATACATGTGTGTGTGTGTGACAGCTCATACCTATGTGTGTGTGTGTGTGTGTGTGACAACTCACACCTATGTGTGTGTGTGACAGCTCACACCTATGTGTGTGTGTGTGAGACAGCTCACACCTGTGCAGCTTTAGCTGGCCTCCTCCAAGGTATATCTCGTTGGAGGTGCCTTGGGTAATTTAATGATAGGGACCCCAGTCCTATCATCTCATTTTTACAGCTGATTAAACTGGATCAACATGAAACAACACATCACCCAGTCCGAGAATTGAACTCACAACCTCTCGATTGCAATCCCAATGCTCTAACAACTAAGCCCTGCACCTTCACATATATACATATATCAAAAGAATGTGTACAAATCACTCTGGTGATTTTTGATCCCCTATCATTGAACACATATCTCTATATGTACTTCTCTCTATATATTGATTTATAAAGAGCCTGGAATCTATTCCTCAAGCTCATTAAATTACAAGGGATGATTGTGAGTCTTTAACTCCACTTTGATAAATGTGGTTGGTGTTAGGAAGAGCATCCAGCTGTAAAAGAAAAGCTGCCAAATATGCTTCCGTGCGAACGAGACATAGTCTCTCGACCATTCCGGCATCAAATGGAACAAAACCGTCTAACCCATGCTAGCATGGAAGATGGATGTTAAACAATGATGATGATGATGATGATGATGATGATGATATATATTCTGATGATTTGGTCAAGTATCGAATGTAATTAAAATCGAGTGACGTAGCATTCTACGAACACCGGTTTTTAGACACACCGGACGAATGAAACATTTGTTAATACTTTGAATAAACCCTATTGTACAGCCGATCCATGTTATTCTTTACTCCTTTACTATATATATGTGTATATATATATAATGTATGTATGTCTAAAATAACACATGTATATATAAATTTAATTTCAGGATCTTCAGAAATCTGATGAGCAATTAAGGGTGCTTGATGTTGAACATAGGGATACTTTACAGAAATTGTCGAAGAAAGATGAAGAAATTCAAAAGTTAGATGAAGTAGGTTTATTTTCATTAAATCTTTAAACATATAATTTATTCCCCCGCCTCTCTCTCTTTTGTCTCTCTCTCTCTCTCACATGGGGTCTAATAATGATGTAACCATTGTATGATAACAAACAACAGTGTCGTTGAAATACGTATTATCCAATAAATACAATTATGTAGATGTAATATCTAATTTAACAGTATTTTGTATATGGAAACTTTATCATACTTAACCTTCAGCACACTGAATTACTTCCCTTGACACTGCATTATGTGTTAAAGGGAGATTACTCTCTTGTCGCAATTTGTCACCGACAGCATGCTAAAGATTAATCACCTTCATAATGCTGGAAATATACACGACTGATGTAGAGTGCTTTTTTGACCCCTTAAACCGGATTATCTTCACAGTGTTACAACGTAACCTTCGTGGATGTATTGCTGTGAAATATTCTCTGCCGCCAAAGGTGTCTCTGGGGCCCACAAACCTGAGCCTTGCTGCCCATCATGTAGAGGAGAGGAAGCTATCCTATGAAATGCGAGGTCTTGACTCTCACTGTTCCCTTTTTTAATCCTGGTCACCGTCAAGGCCTCCTAGGTCCATATGTCCCTGGACTGCTACCTGAGGAAAGAGTCCCCGTGAGGTGGAGAGGCCGATGTAGCAGGTGTTGCTAGCTATTGTCTGCAGTGATGATTTCACCGTCATATCTGCAGGACACATCAGAGATATATGCCGGGATTTGGACTCCAAGAACAAGAGAATTAGATTCAATGTTCTATTTACCAATTCACATACATCATCATCATTTTACGTCCGCTTTTCCCTGCTTGTACATATATACATACATATATATATATTTATATATATGTCTATATATGTATATGTATATATATGTATATGTATATATATATATATGTCATCATCATCATCATCATCACCGTTTTACGTCCGTTCTTCCACGCTAGCATGGGTTAGACGGGTTGTCCTGTTGTGGGCAGTGTCTGGTCGGCTGACCATGCCTTGCTCATACAGGAACTGATCTGGCTTGATTTCTACAGCTGGATGCCCTTCCTAACACCAACCTCATTTACAGTGAGTGCTGGGTGCTTTTTCGTGGCGCCTACACGTCCACTTTACAGTGTGGGCTGGGTGCTTTTTTGCCGTGGCACCTCCACGTATATATATATATATATATATATATTCGTATATATAATATATATAAATACAGACCCGCCTTGCCTAAGTACAAAGCGAAACCTACAGTCAGTAGGCACCTCTTAACAAAAATACACCCCCTGTCCCACCCCATCCACACTACCCCTTTCTCTGTAAAGCTATGTTGGCACCACAACATCCAGTCCTAAATAAATGAGGTCGTGCAGGTGTCACGACAAAAACACACACAGTCCACGCTGTAATGTGGCTGTGTAGGTAACACGGTAAAAAGCTCCCAGTTCCCCACTGTAAACGTGGTTGGTGTTAGGAAGGGCATCCAGCCGTAGAAAACCCGCCAGACAGTCCTATACGAGCAGGACAACCACTCTTGCCTCAAGTGGGACAATTCCCGTCAAAACCCATGCAAGCGTGGAAGATGGACGTTAAACGATGATGATGATTCATATGTGTATATATATGTATATATATATATATATATATATATATATATACTGTATATGTGTATGTATGTGTAGATATATGTATATTTGTAAGTATGTGTGTATATATCACTATATACATGTTTGGCTTTGTTTAGAAGGATCATTCATTTTCCTTTTGTGTTTTGTAGTATTGTGTGGCTTACACACACACACACACACACACACACACACACACACACACACACACACACACACACACACAATATGTGTGTGTGTGTGTGGCTTACACACACACATATGTGTGTGTGTGTGTGTGTAAGCCACATATATGTGTGTGTATCATCAATATCATATATGTGTATATATATATATATATATATAGACAGACAGAGAGAGAAAAAGTTAAATAGAGAGCTAGCTAGATAGAGAGACAAACAGACAGATAGATACATTGATTGATTGATTGATTGATTGATTGATTGATTGATTGATTGATTGATACAATTATTGAAAAGCACTTGATTGCTGCTCTCATTTCCATTGATGATGTTGTCACCGCGGACATCACTACTAGTTGTCTTATATATATATGTGTGTATATGTGTGTGTATATGTGTGTGTGTGTATATAGACCTTTATAATTGTAAGGAAAGGAGAAAGGGGGAAAAAATACACACACATATATAAGTGTGTATATATATATATATACACATGTATGTGTATATATATATATGTATATACACATGTATGTGTATATATATATATATATATATACACACATATATAAGTGTGTATATATATATATATATACACATGTATGTGTATATATATATATATATATACACATATATAAGTGTGTATATATATATATATATATATACACATATATAAGTGTGTATATATATATATATACACATGTATGTGTATATATATATATATATACACATACATGTGTATATATATATATATAAATATATATACACATGTATGTGTATATATATATATATATATATATACACATGTATGTGTATATTATATATATATATATATATATATATATATATACATGTGTATATATATATATATATATATACACATGTATGTGTATATATATATATATATACACATACATGTATATATATATATATATATATATATATATATTATATATATATACATACATGTGTATATATATTTATATATATATATATACACATGTATGTGTATATATATATATATACACATACATGTGTATATATATATATATATATATATATATATATATATATATATATCTACATGTGTATATATATTTATATATATATATATACACATGTATGTGTATATATATATATATATATACACATGTGTATATATATATATATATATATATACTATATATACATACATGTGTATATATATTTATATATATATATATACACATGTATGTGTATATATATATATTTTATATATATATATACACATACAGTGTTATATATATATATATAAATATATATACACATGTATGTATATATATATATATATATATATATACATGTATATACACATGTATGTATAGTATATATATATATATATATATATATATACATGTATATACACATGTATGTGTATATATATATATATATATATATATATATATATACATGTATGTATATATATATATATATAAATATATATATACATGTATGTATATATATATATAAAATATAATATTACACATGTATGTATATGTATATATATATATAAATATATATACACATGTATGTATATATATATTATATATAAATATATATACACATGTATGTATATATATATATATATATATATACACATGTATGTGTATATATATATATATCTATACACGTA
>OZ024761.1:20995160-20997660 GCA_964016885.1 Eledone cirrhosa
GAAACGATCGTTAAATAGTGAACTTTTTTTTGTTTAATATAAGGAATTGTTTGTTCATTATTTGTTTAATATTTTATCTTGACTCTGTATACCGTTTATCTTTCACCGAAATTGGATTTTCATTACATCTCTTCTTTCCATGATATCCGAAATACATTGAGTTCTTCATACGGATTGGACACTACCGTAAACCCTTGGTAGATTTATCTACATATATATATATGTATATATATATATATATATATATATGTATGTATATATATATTTATGTAAATATATATATGTATATATATATGTATATATATATGTATATATATACATATATATATACATACATATATATATATATATACATACATATATATATATATATACAGTCCAGAATTAGCCGTCGAAACGGCTTGAGCTCAGCTGTCGGGGTCTTACTGGTTTCCTATATATATATATATATATACATACATACTTATATTATATACATATATATATACATATATATATATAATATACATATATATATATATACATATATATATATATACATATATATACATATATATATATACATAATATATATATATACATATATATATATATATATATATCATCATCATCATGTTCGTTTAACGTCTATCTTCCATGCTAGCATGGGTTAGACGGCAGATGTCCACTTGAGGCAAGGCTGGTTGGGTGACCGTGTCTCGCTTATATAGGACTACCTGGCAGCTTTTCTACAGCTGGATGCCCTTCCTAACAAAACAAAAACCTGCCAGATAGTCCTATATGAGCGAGATATATATATGTATGTATGTATGTATTTATATATATGTATATATATAGTATATATATATATATAATATATATATATATAGTATATTTATACTATTATAAATATGTATATATATATATGTATATATATATATATATATAAATATACTATATATGTATAACTATATATATATATTTAGATTATCTATAATAATATATAATATATATATAGATAGCTATATATATATATATATATATATATAGATATCTATATATATTATATATATATATAGATATCTATATATATATATATCTATCTATATATATATATATATATATATATATACATATATATACATACATACATATAGATATATATAGATATATATAGATATAGATATCTATATATATAGATATATATATATATATATATATATATATATATATATATATATATATATATATATATATAATATATATTTATTTATATACTATATTAATATATTATATTATATAGAGAGAGAGAGAGAGAGATTCACACACTGTCTGGACTATATTTCTCATCACTCGACTTATCTCCCCCTCCCTTGTTATATCACTCCTCCCCTTCACCCAACCTTTCCTCATTTCATTCATCTGTCCCCCTCCTCCTCCTCCCTTACCAACACACTCTCTCACCTGTCTACCTTACCTTACCTGTCTATCCTTCCTTCTTCTTTCTATCCTCTCGTCACCTTACCCGCTGCCTCACCACCACCACACCACACCACAACCCACTACACCACACCACCACACCACCACCACACCACCACCACCCACACCACCACCACCACCACTACACACCACACCACCACCACCACACCACACCACCACACACCACACCACCACCACCACCACCTACACACCACCACCACACAACACCACCACCACCACCACCCACCACACCAGCCACCACACCACCACCACCACCACCACACCACCACCTATACACACCACCCACCACACCACCACTACACACACCACCACCACCACACCACCACACCACCACACCACCACCACCACTACACACCACCAACACCACCATCACCCCCACCACCACACCACCACCACCTACACACACCACCACACCACCACCACCACCACCCACCACCACACACCACACCACCACAGCCACCACACCACCACCACCACACCACCACACCACCACCACATTCACACCACCACACCACCACCTCCACCACGACACCACCACCACCACCACCACCACTACACACCACCACCACCACCACCTCTACCGTGGAATGTCAACTATGTGTTCAATGTGTGCTTGCCTGCGTATCTCTTTCTGTTATTCTACATTCATGGGAAAATTACAGGTATGACATTCCTTCTTCTGCTTCGTTCCTCTCTTTCTCTCCTCACCTTCTTCTCTCTCTCTCTTCCTTTCTCTGTCTTCTTCCTTCTTTTTCTTCTTTGTTTTATTTCTTTGTTTTCTTTCTTTCTTTCCTTTGGCTTCCCTCTTTCTCTTCTTTAATTCCTCTCTCAACCTCTCATCACATCACCTGTATATGAGGAACAATATATATACATATATAGATATATATACATATATATATAGATATATACATACGTACGTACATATATATATATATAGATAGATTGATACATACATACATACATACGTACGTACATATATATATATATATATATACATATATACATACATATATGTTTA
>OZ024761.1:21007660-21015160 GCA_964016885.1 Eledone cirrhosa
ATGTCCCTAACACCAACCACATTACAGAGTGTACTGGGAGTATGGTCTCTACAGCTAGATGTCCCTAACACCAACCACATTACAGAGTGTACTGGGAGTATGGTCTCTATAGCTAGATGTCCCTAACACCAACCACATTGCAGAGTGTACTGGGAGCATGGTCTCTATAGCTAGATGTCCCTAACACCAACCACATTGCAGAGTGTACTGGGAGTATGGTCTCTATAGCTAGATGTCCCTAACACCAACCACATTACAGAGTGTACTGGGAGTATGGTCTCTATAGCTAGATGTCCCTAACACCAACCACATTACAGAGTGTACTGGGAGTATGGTCTCTACAGCTAGATCTCCCTAACACCAACCACATTGCAGAGTGTACTGGGAGCATGGTCTCTATAGCTAGATGTCCCTAACACCAACCACATTACAGAGTGTACTGGGAGCATGGTCTCTATAGCTAGATGTCCCTAACACCAACCACATTACAGAGTGTACTGGGAGCATGGTCTCTACAGCTAGATCTCCCTAACACCAACCACATTGCAGAGTGTACTGGGAGCATGGTCTCTACAGCTAGATCTCCCTAACACCAACCACATTGCAGCTACACTTGGAAGTATTTTATCTACCTGTTAGCTTACATAAAAGTACTTACAGTTCTTGGACAGTTTGTAAGTTATTTCCATTAGTCAATGGTCAACTCGGTTTGGGGGGGATTATTTCTAGAGTGTAGAAAAGTAAAACAAGAAAAAAACCACCAACAAAACTCTAAGAGAAACAACCGAACAAAACCAGTCATTGTGCAATCATATATATATATATGTATGTATGTATATGTATATATATATATATATGTATATATATATATATATATATATGGTGTCCAGCTGTCAAACAGATGTGTGCATATCTCACCGTAGATAGCTTTACTGTAGTTTCACTACAGTTTCTACCTCTATCTCTACTATTTACTGTTGACTTAAGGTTTAACTTGTACATTTGTAAAGTCCACAACTTACTTCCTTCTGTACCAGCTGAAAGCTGGGCAAATGTTGACATGGCAGTCCTGGTCACTAACGGTCTTTTTTGGGTGGTTGTGGTGGGGGGTGGGGTGATGGTGGGAATGGTGGTGGTTGTAGTAGTGGTGGTGGTGGTGATGGTGGTTTTTCCCCCTTTTATTTTTTTAATTTTTAACTCTTTTTCTGTTTTTAGTTTTGTTTTTTGATGTTTTTTTTTTCCTTTTTAGATTTGTTTTGTTTCTTGTTGTTGTTGTCCTATCCTCAAGCTAGCCTCTCTCTCTACGGCAATGTCCACCTCAAGCTAGCCTCTCTCTCTCCGGCAATGTCCCCTAATGTAATGACTGATAAAAGAGTCTCGTTAAAAAGGTTTACACTCCAGATGTTTATGTATCTATATTTGCTCACTTCACAATCTTCTCTGCCATTTAATATTAATAATGGATTGTCAGTATCGGTAGAGGGTCGGACGCCATGCTTTGCAGCATAGAGTTACGGCCCTTTATGGTCTGAGTTCAAATCCCGCCAAGGTTAACTTTGCCTTTCATCCTTACGGGGTCAATGAAATAAATTACCAGTCATGCACTGGGGTTGATTTAATCAATTACCCCCTCCCCCATAATTGTTGGCCTTGTGCCTATATAAAAAACTATTATTATTATTATATTTTATTTTTGGGGAGGGGTTGGGTGTGGGTCCATTTTATTTGTCTCTGTATTATTAGTTCGATATGGCAGTATTATTTACCATGGCTACTTTCATAGCATGAAACTTTTATTAGTTAAACCTGAAACTTTTTTCTGTTCCTGAAAGTCAATCAATCTTCCTACGTGACACTTTTGTGAAGAATTAATCATTGTGTGACCATATTTCTAATGAAAGACACTGTCTATGTCATTAACCCTTCCATTACCATATTTCTAATGAAAGACACTGTCTATGTCATTAACCCTTTCATTACCATATTTCTAATGAAAGACACTGTCTATGTCATTAACCCTTCCATTACCATATTTCTAATGAAAGACACTGTCTATGTCATTAACCCTTTCATTACCATATTTCTAATGAAAGACACTGTCTATGTCATTAACCCTTTCATTACCATATTTCTAATGAAAGACACTGTCTATGTCATTAACCCTTCCATTACCATATTTCTAATGAAAGACAGTCTACGTCATTAACCCTTCCATTACCATATTTCTAATGAAAGACACTGTCTATGTCATTAACCCTTTCATTACCATATTTCTAATGAAAGACACTGTCTATGTCATTAACCCTTCCATTACCATATTTATAATGAAAGACACTGTCTATGTCATTAACCCTTTCATTACTATATTTCTAATGAAAGACACTGTCTATGTCTTTAACCCTTTCATTACCATATTTCTAATGAAAGACACTGTCTATGTCATTAACCCTTCCATTACCATATTTCTAATGAAAGACACTGTCTATGTCATTAACCCTTCCATTACCATATTTCTAATGAAAGACAGTCTACGTCATTAACCCTTCCATTACCATATTTCTAATGAAAGACACTACCTATGTCATTAACCCTTTCATTACCATATTTCTAATGAAAGACACTGTCTATGTCATTAACCCTTCCATTACCATATTTCTAATGAAAGACACTGTCTATGTCATTAACCCTTTCATTACCATATTTCTAATGAAAGACACTGTCTATGTCATTAACCCTTTCATTACCTATATTTCTAATGAAAGACACTGTCTATGTCATTAACCCTTCCATTACCATATTTCTAATGAAAGACAGTCTACGTCATTAACCCTTCCATTACCATATTTCTAATGAAGACACTGTCTATGTCATTAACCCTTTCATTACCATATTTCTAATGAAAGACACTGTCTATGTCATTAACCCTTCCATTACCATATTTCTAATGAAAGACACTGTCTATGTCATTAACCCTTCCATTACCATATTTCTAATGAAAGACACTGTCTATGTCATTAACCCTTTCATTACCATATTTCTAATGAAAGACACTGTCTATGTCATTAACCCTTCCATTACCATATTTCTAATGAAAGACACTGTCTATGTCATTAACCCTTCCATTACCATATTTCTAATGAAAGACACTGTCTATATCATTAACCCTTTCATTACCATATTTCTAATGAAAGACACTGTCTATGTCATTAACCCTTTCATTACCATATTTCTAATGAAAGACACTGTCTATGTCATTAACCCTTTCATTACCATATTGCTAATGAAAGACACTGTCTATGTCATTAACCCTTTCATTAGCATATTTCTAATGAAAGACACTGTCTATGTCATTAACCCTTTCATTAGCATATTTCTAATGAAAGACACTGTCTATGTCATTAACCCTTTCATTACCATATTGCTAATGAAAGACAGTCTATGTCATTAACCCTTTCATTACCATATTGCTAATGAAAGACACTGTCTATGTCATTAACCCTTTCATTACCATATTTCTAATGAAAGACACTGTCTATGTCATTAACCCTTCCATTACCATATTTCTAATGAAAGACACTGTCTATGTCATTAACCCTTTCATTACCATATTTCTAATGAAAGACACTACCTATGTCATTAACCCTTTCATTACTATATTTCTAATGAAAGACACTGTCTATGTCATTAACCCTTTCATTAGCATATTTCTAATGAAAGACACTGTCTATGTCATTAACCCTTTCATTACCATATTTCTAATGAAAGACACTACCTATGTCATTAACCCTTTCATTACCATATTTCTAATGAAAGATACCATATTTATTTTATTATACGTATTTTGAGGGTACTAATATTTAAGTACGCTTTCATCAGATAAAATACATTAATTGGTGTAAAGATAGTGACATATCTTGATATACGTTCAGTGAGGATAGTTTGATATTAATGATACTCCGGATAAAAACTGTTGAGTGCTTCTAATCTGTTGTAAAATTAACTTTGTTGAATAATCAACAAACCAATTAACTCATTGTATATATAAATATATATATATATATAGTAATAATAATAAATTTGAAGACTAAAATCCAAAAAGGATAAATATATATCAAATATATAAGAACCATAGAGCAAATATTTCAGAAGATCCCGTTAAGGGTGAAAGCAACGATTCTTTGCTTAAACTTTCATCTGTTATTTAATAAATATATATATATACAATATATTAATAAATGGAAACTATATTTATAAAACCATATTTATTTTATTATATATATTTCAAGGGCAACCAAGGCAAATTATGGTGTGCTTTCATCAGATAAAATACAGATTTGTTTTATAAATAAATATTGACATACCCGGAAAAAAGACAACCTTAACGGTTGGAGTTTCCTGAATATATATATATACTCAGCTGTAGAAATGAGATGATAGGGACTGGGGTCCCTATCATTCCACTGCAAAGTGGTCGTGGAGGTGCCACAGCAAAAAAGCACCCAGCACTCACTGTAAATGAGGTTGGTGTTAGGAAGGGCATCCAGCTGTAGAAATCAAGCCAGAATCAGTTCCCGTCCCACCCTTGCAAGCAGGGAAAAAGCGGACATAAAATGAAATGATGATATATATAAAGTTTACTTTGACCATAGAAGGAGATGTTAAACTCTGGTAGTAAGCTAGAGTGTTAGAGATATGAACAGTTTAATCAGTGTTAACACTAACATCTATATTTCACTTACAATAATTGTCTGTTCAACAAGTAAAATCTTTCTAGAAATCACACCAACTTCATAGAAGTAATATTACTGCTATTCTTTTAAACTGTTTTCACTGGGGAGGGGCTCTTACTGTTTTACTGGGGGAGGGGGGTCTTACTTTTTTTACTGGGGTGGTCTTACTGTTTTTACTGGAGGGGGGGGGGGTCTTACTGTTTTTTTACTGGGGGAGGGGTCTTACTGTTTTACAGGGGAGGGGGTCTTACCGTTTTAACTGGGGGAGGGTGAGTCTTACTGTTTTACGTGGGGGGTGCTTACCGTCTTTACTGGGGGAGGGAGAGTCTTACTGTTTTACTGATTTTTATTGTTCTATTTTACTGTTTTTCACCATTATTTTTTTTTACTAATTTTTACTGATTTTTTAAACAGTTTTTTTTTATTACTGAGGTGGGGGGGGGGCTGTTTTACACTGTTTTCTTTTTAATTTTTACTAGGTTTTTTTTTTTTATTGATTTTTGCTGGGAGGGGTTTTTTATTACTAGTTTTTACTGATCAGAAGAGATACATACACTTACCAAATATAAAAATGTTATCAGAGAGAACATAAAAATTGTTTTCACACTCTCACATTAGACATTTTAAAAACATTTTACCATCGATTTTCGTATCACATATTTCTCGACTTATGTTCAAGTATATACAGTTTAGGTTTTAATTAAATTTTGAAATAATCAGGAATTTGGAGGGAATTTAGTAGAATAATTAATTTTGTCACTTATAAAACTGAATTTGGACCATAACTTAACTAAAGGTTCTGACATAAAATTGTAATGGAAGGTTTTAATTTATATACAAACTCTTTCAAGGAAGCAATTTTGTGTCATAGAACCTGAGGCAGTCTTGGTAAGGCTGGTATCAAAGAGGTTAATTAATTAGATAACTAACTAGTTGAGTAATTAGTTTACTAAAGTTCTTTCATCACAGCCTGTGACCTTATCAATGACTTTGTGCTCTCATGCATCTCCTCTTACTCCTTTACACTTAATCTATGCTCTATGTTTGCTCCTTCAGAACTTCAAGACTGGAGCTCATCTTACATGCTCTGCTTTATATATATATATATATATATATATATATATATATATATATATATATATATATTGATTTATTAGTACTTTGATGGATTAATAGGTGATCTCTTTAAATATTCAATAACTTTATTTGGTTTCCCTTCTTTCCAGGCCAGAAATGTGATAGAACACCGAAACAGTGACACCATAGAAACACTAAAGGTAAAAGTCTTTCAATCATTTATTAAAATATTTCTGGCAATATTATAACATGACCCTCCCAAATATAATATTTCTGGCAATATTATAACATGACCCTCCCAAATATAATATTTCTGGCAATATTATACATGACCCTCCAAATATATATTTCTGGCAATATTATAACATGACCCTCCCAAAATATAATATTTCTGGCAATATTATAACATGACCCTCCCAAAATATAATATTTCTGGCAATATTATAACATGGACCCTCCCAAATATAAAAAATATTTCACTCACGTAATTCAATTCTATTTAGAATTTTTTGAAAACTATTCAACATGAGAGGAAGGTAGTGAATAACAGGGTTTCTAGAATGATCTACATTAGGCATGTCAAACTGAGGTTACCCGAGGGCAACATGGGTCACACATATGTTGTCTGAGGGCAACATGGGTCACACATATGTTGTCTGAGGGCCACATGATAACTAATTGCTCACATTACAATATTTTATATTATGAAGATAAAACATGCTCGCACTGTAAAAACCTTTGCATGGGCCACAGGTGTGTCTGTAAAGGGCCGCAGGTGCGCTTGTAAAGGGCCACGTGTGGTCTGCAGGCTGCAGGTGTGCTTGTAAAGGGCCACGTGTGGTCTGCAGGCTGCAGGTGTGCTTCTAAAGGGCCACGTGTGGTCTGCAGGCCGCAGGTGTGCTTGTAAAGGGCCACATGTGGTCCGCAGGTGTGCTTGTAAAGGGCCACGTGTGGTCTGCAGGCTGCAGGTGTGCTTGTAAAGGGCCACGTGTGGTCCGCAGGTGTGCTTGTAAAGGGCCACGTGTGGTCTGCAGGCCACAGGTGTGCTTGTAAAGGGCCACGTGTGGTCTGCAGGCCACAGGTGTGCTTGTAAAGGGCCACGTGTGGTCTGCAGGCCACAGGTGTGCTTGTAAAGGGCCAAGTGTGGTCTGCAGGCCACAGGTGTGCTTGTAAAGGGCCATGTGTGGTCTGCAGGCCACAGGTGTGCTTGTAAAGGGCCATGTGTGGTCTGCAGGCCACAGGTGCACTTGTAAAGGGCCAAGTGTGGTCTGCAGGCCACAGGTGTGCTTGTAAAGGGCCACGTGTGGTCTGCAGGCCACAGGTGCACTTGTAAAGGGCCACGTGTGGTCTGCAGGCTGCAGGTGTGCTTGTAAAGGGCCACGTGTGGTCTGCAGGCCACAGGTGTGCTTGTAAAGGGCCACGTGTGGTCTGCAGGCCACAGGTGTGCTTGTAAAGGGCCACGTGTGGTCTGCAGGCCACAGGTGCACTTGTAAAGGGCCAAGTGTGGTCTGCAGGCCACAGGTGTGCTTGTAAAGGGCCACGTGTGGTCTGCAGGCCACAGGTGCACTTGTAAAGGGCCACGTGTGGTCTGCAGGCTGCAGGTGTGCTTGTAAAGGGCCACGTGTGGTCTGCAGGCCACAGGTGTGCTTGTAAAGGGCCACGTGTGGTCTGCAGGCCACAGGTGTGCTTGTAA
>OZ024761.1:21020160-21025160 GCA_964016885.1 Eledone cirrhosa
TTTTGTTATATATTAGCTGGTATATATATAATGTTTTGTTATATATTAGCTGGTGTATATATAATGTTTTGTTATATATTAGCTGGTATATATATAATGTTTTGTTATATATTAGCTGGTGTATATATAATGTTTTGTTATATATTAGCTGGTGTATATATAATGTTTTGTTATATATTAGCTAGTGTATATATAATGTTTTGTTATATATTAGCTGGTATATATATAATGTTTTGTTATATATTAGCTGGTGTATATATAATGTTTTGTTATATATTAGCTAGTGTATATATAATGTTTTGTTATATATTAGCTGGTATATATATAATGTTTTGTTATATATTAGCTGGTGTATATATAATGTTTTGTTATATATTAGCTAGTGTATATATAATGTTTTGTTATATATTAGCTGGTATATATATAATGTTTTGTTATATATTAGCTGGTGTATATATAATGTTTTGTTATATATTAGCTGGTGTATATATAATGTTTTGTTATATATTAGCTGGTGTATATATAATGTTTTGTTATATATTAGCTGGTGTATATATAATGTTTGTTCTATTATATATTAGCTGGTGTATATATAATGTTTGTTCTATTATATATTAGCTGGTGTATATTAAGGATTTTTTTAAATGAAAAACCAATGTTGTCTCTGAGATGAAGCGTGGGTGTATTTGAATTGATATAAAAATGAGAACCCTGATGGCTAGCACAGCTGTTAAAACAGCGATGGGTAACAATGACCAGCGATGGGTAACAATGACCAGCGATGGGTAACAATGACCAGCGATGGGTAACAATGACCAGCGATGGGTAACAATGACCAGCGATGGGTAACAATGACCAGCGATGGGTAACAATGACCAGCGATGGGTAACAATGACCAGCGATGGGTAACAATGACCAGCGATGGGTAACAATGACCAGCGATGGGTAACAATGACCAGCGATGGGTAACAATGACCAGCGATGGGTAACAATGACCAGCGATGGGTAACAATGACCAGCGATGGGTAACAATGACCAGCGATGGGTAACAATGACCAGCGATGGGTAACAATGACCAGCGATGGGTAACAATGACCATGTTAGCCTGAGTAGTGGGGATTTTTTTATTTTATTTCATTTATATTTTTATTTATTTATTAAAAGTACCTGTTAAATACTGGGGTAAAATCAGTAGAATCTTGGGCAACATGCTTTGTGACATATAATTAGGTTCTTTTATGTTCTGAGTTCAAATCCCACCAAGGTTAACTTTGCTTTTCATCCTTACAGGGTCGATAAAAGAAAGTACCAGTAATGCACTGGTGTCGATTTAATTGACTTTCCCTGCCCTCCCCCCAAATTGTGCCTAAATCAGAAACCATTATTATTATTGAAGGGTGGTGAATTGGCAGTACCGGGGGAGGGTCGGACACCATGTTTTACAGCATTTACGTCCCTTTACGGTCTGAGTTCAAATCCCGCTGAGGTTAGCTTTGCCTTTCATCCTTACGGGGTCGATAAAATAAAGTACCAGTAATGTACTGGGGTAATTGCTGGCCTTGTACCAAAAGTAGAATCAATTATTATTGTTATGGCAATAGATTGGCAGTATTAATCGGTAGAGCAACAGATTAAATGGTTTGTGGTATTTAGTCACAACATTTTATGTTCTGAGTTGAAATCCTGCTGAGGTCAACTTTAGCCTTTCATCTTTTCAGGGTCATTAAAGGATCAGCCCATTACAATTCTTCTTATACTCTCTCTCTCTCTCTCTCTCTCTCTCTCTCTCTCTCTCTCTCTCTCTCTCTCTCTCTCTCTCTCTCTCTCTCTCTCTCTCTCTCTCTCTCTCTCTCTCTCTCTCTCTCTCTCTCTCTCTCTCTCTCTCTCTCTCTCTATATATATATATATATAAGTATTGAAGTTTCCGTTGAAAATTGAAAAAGTCACAGGAGTGAAGAGTGCTCTATGTAAGTTACAGAGCTAAATTTAATGTATAATAAACAATACAATATAATTACCTCATTACCAGAGGTTTCCCGAATAAGACGAATACAAGAAACGTCCCCATTCGTTCGTCAGACAAGGCAATTTAAAACATAGTGAAATATTTGAAAAATCTCCTCAAGAAACTTTTGCCTTTCTTGAGATTTTTCAAATATTTCACCATGTTTTAAATTGCCTTGTCTGACGAACGAATGGGGACGTTTCTTGTATTCGTCTTATTCGGGAAACCTCTGGTAATGAGGTAATTATATTGTATTGTTTATTATACATTTTATATATATATATATATATATATATATATACTGGCCACCCAACTAAGGAAACTTCTTGTTGAGTCAAACAATGCCGGATGTTAAAACTATGTTCAACACAGAGTACTCACAAACTCTAACTGGATTACCTAAAACAACACCTTGTTATATTTTATATATATATATATGTATATATAGACATATATATATATATACATCATCATCATCATCATCATCATCGTTTAACGTCCGTGTTCCATGCTTGCATGGGTTTGGACGGGAGTTTTCCCACTTGAGGCAAGAGTGGTTGTCTTGCTCGCATATATATATATATATAAACATATGTGTATGTAAACATATATATATATAAACATATATATATATAAACATATGTGTATGTAAACATATATATATATAAACATATATATATATAAACATATGTGTATGTAAACATATATATATATATAAACATATATATATATAAACACATGTGTATGTAAACATATATATATATAAACATATATATATATATAAACATATGTGTATGTAAACATATATATATACATATATATATGCATATACATACATATATATATATATATATATGAGAGAGATGATAGTGGTGTATGGTGTGGTGTGGTGTGCAGTAGCTGTATATTCACCATTTCCAGGCTACATTCTACAGTGCAGTTGCAACATTGTCTTCCCTTTCATCAGATGTGCAAATCATATTTTTTATTTCATTAGAAACTGTTGCTTTTTTTATTCACCCAATTTTTTTTACATTTTTTGCCTGTTTGTTTTGTTTTTTTTTGTGTGTAATATTTAATAATTTGTTTTGTTTTGTTTTTGTTGTTGTTTTGTGTTTGTTTTTGTCTTTATTTTTCTAGCTTTTTTTTCTCTCAATAAACTTTAAGACTATTTCATAATAATCAATATCTTCAAATAGCGTTCCAGCAGTATACCAGTATTCTTGTGTTCTTGTGTTCTTGTGTTCTTGTGTTCTTTAGTATCACCTAACCCTTTAGTAAAGGAGGGAAAAATATATATATACATGAACAGTATATATATATATATAATATATAATATATAGATACACATACATATATATATGTATATATATATATATGTAACCTCAGCGTCTTATTTTATTATTTTATATATATATATATATATATATATATATATATATATATATATATATATACATACACACAGAGATATGAAAAAAAAATGAACTAAACTGTCAAAGCCTGCGATGCCATTCTGAGATATTCAAGATTGGGGAATACATTGTGTGTGTATATGTGTATGTATATATGTGTGTATGTGTGTGCATATATATGTGTGTATGTATGTATATATGTGTGTGTGTGTCCATGATTTACGTATACAGGGCTGATTTTGGCTTGGTTTCTACATCTGGGTGTCCTTCCTAACACCAACCTCATTTACAGTGTGGACTGGGTGCTTTCTGTCGTGACACCAACATGACTACTTTACAGTGGCAGGGTGAGGTGGGGTAAACTATATATATATGTTTTATCTTCAGCCTGTGCCTGTGGGAAGTCTGGTCTTCTGTATTACTGTGTAACGCCAGAGATCTCGGTCCTTTGAAAGGCGCAATTACATCATAAAAACAATAAGTTGTATTTTTTTTTCTGTTCCCAAGATAGTTTTGTTTGTATATAAAACTTTATATTTCCATTCCCCGCTATCAGGTGTCGATTGATCTATTGATCTGTAGATAGACAATAGATGTTTTGGAAGTTGATGAAAATATTTCACTTGAATGTTTTGTCTGGATAAAGCTAACTTATCAATGAAAAACACAGACAGAGTTTATTTAATCAATAACCTTCGCCTGATTACCTCAAAAAGATATAAGTTAACTTCATTAAAGTTAAGTATTCCAGTCAAGGTGGTGTCAGAGTCATTAAGATGTCAGATAGAATACTTTACAGTATTTGTCCCACCTCATTGCACACTCTCAGTTCAAACCCTGCCAAGGTCAACTTTGTCTTTCATCCTTTCGAGGTCGCTAAAAAAAGTACCAGTCCTGTACTGGGGTCGATCCTCCCTCTATAGAAAAAATCTGTTGTGTTCAGACCTGGAGAGGGTTGGGCTCTGCCAGGTGTAAATGTGCCCTAGACACACC
The DNA here is from genome assembly GCA_964016885.1 of Eledone cirrhosa. Classification (NCBI taxonomy): domain Eukaryota; kingdom Metazoa; phylum Mollusca; class Cephalopoda; order Octopoda; family Eledonidae; genus Eledone; species Eledone cirrhosa. The sequence continues at coordinate 21,024,574 of OZ024761.1, forward strand.
GTATGATGGTGTCTCTATGACTCCACAAGGACTTATGGGGCCTTTATCCTTTATCCTTTTATTCCAGTCAAGGAAAAATTAGAAACAAATTAAAAATAAATTTAAATGTTAGACGGGTTGTCCCATTAGAGGCAAGTTGGGTCGGGTGTCTCTGTCTTGACGGGTTGTCCCATTAGAGGCAAGTTGGGTCGGGTGTCTCTGTCTTGACGGGTTGTCCCATTAGAGGCAAGTTGGGTCGGGTGTCTCTGTATTGACGGGTTGTCCCATTAGAGGCAAGTTGGGTCGGGTGTCTCTGTCTTGACGGGTTGTCCCATTAGAGGCAAGTTGGGTCAGGTGTCTCTGTCTGGACGGGTTGTCCCATTAGAGGCAAGTTGGGTCGGGTGTCTCTGTCTTGACGGGTTGTCCCATTAGAGGCAAGTTGGGTCAGGTGTCTCTGTCTTGACGGGTTGTCCCATTAGAGGCAAGTTGGGTCGGGTGTCTCTGTCTTGACGGGTTGTCCCATTAGAGGCAAGTTGGGTCAGGTGTCTCTGTCTTGACGGGTTGGGTCAGGTGTCTCTGCCTTGACGGGTTGTCCCATTAGAGGCAAG
>OZ024761.1:21042660-21045160 GCA_964016885.1 Eledone cirrhosa
ATTTAAAGCTGACCTCGGCGGGTTGTTGTAGACGTTGTTGTTGTTGTTGTAGATATTGTAGTTGTTATTGTTGAGTTCCTAGCCAGCAGCCTCCATTGAGCAGCAGACCTATTTATGATCACAGTTATTCCAACCGTGACTGTTCCATCTGACTGCATATCAAGGGACTACATTGTCTAATATGTCCATCCCTCTTTTTTCTTAAGAAAAAAGAAAGGAACTACCGGGTGTAGTTTGAGAAAGGTGTGAGGTGGATTTAGCTGCTATTGTTTTAAATATTTTACCAGAGGAACCATCGCATCCCTCAACGTGGTTGAGGGTCTTGTACATAGAACCATCGCATCCCTCAACGTGGTTGAGGGTCTTGTACATAGAACCATCGCATCCCTCAACGTGGTTGAGGGTCTTGTACATAGAACCATCGCATTCTTCAATGCAGTTAGTATTAATAAGTGTTGACATTAATAGCATGCCAAATTTCACAGCTCTAACATCATTCATAAGCAGATAATCAGCCTGCGAACCTTTCAACCGAATTCTTGTAAATTCACTCTCGATAAAATACCGCCACCCACACACCCATTGACCCTTGAAACATATTTTTATTTGTTGGTCAGAATATATAAAATTGTATTCTTGTAATTCTTTAAAGCAGCATTTCTGACACCCCCCCCCCCTTTTTTTTTGTTCATCCTTGTGGAACCCTTGAAATAGTTTCCATGTCCCAGGGAACCCCTGCATAAAAATTATTATATACCATTGTTCAAATCCCGCCGAGGTTAACTTTGCCTTTCATCCTTACTGGGTTGATAAAATAAAGAAGTACCAGTAATGTACTGGGGAGTAATTGCTGGCCTTGTGCCAAAGGTAGAAACAATTATATACCATTGTTACTGGTCAAGGCAACGACCCTAGTTTTAAATAAATATAAAAGGTCGAGGTTTTTATATATAAATACCCGACGATTTTCCAATAATATGCCGGAAGTGGGTAGTAAAATACAAAAGATTCTTTAAAAAATTGCGTTAGTTTATTCATCACTGTTTTTTTTCGTGAAACCCCTAGGCACAGGCCTCATGTGGAAACCTTTTCAACCTCTTGTAAAATACTAGGGTTCCGGGAACCCCGGTTGAGAAACTCTACTATGAAGAGCTGTATTCCTTCCAGCTAAATTAATTACCATTATTGACTTGTGAAAGGTTTAACAAATTGGAAGAAAGTTTATTTTCTTATCGATGACGTTTGTTTTTGATTTTGTTTTAAACTGTTGCACTTGTTTTGTTCGTTAATCGATATTGTATTGGAAAGTGAGGACATAGTTGTTGTTGTTGTTGTTGTTGTGGTGGTGGTGGTGGTGGAAGTGTAGTTAGTGCATGGGTAGCGTGTTTAATAGAAGCGGGTGTGTGTGGGTGTATGACAGATTAAATATTGGTGATGGTTGCGGTTGATAGTGGGGGGGGGTGATGGTTATGGTGTTGACGGTGGTGGTTGATAGTGGGGGGGAGATGATGCTGGTGTTGGTGTTGACGGTGGTGGTGATGGTGGCGGTTGATAGTGGGGGGGAGATGGTGTTGGTGCTGGGGGTGATGGTTATGGTGTTGACGGTGGTGGTGATGGTGGTGCTGGGGTTGTTGGGTGATGTGTGTGTGGTGGTGATGGTTATGTTTTCGGTGGTGGTGGTGTTAATGGTGGAGGTGGGGTTGATGGATGCTGGTGGTGGTGGTGGTGGTGGTGGTGGTTGAATGTTGAGGTTCCGTGAGTGTAGTAGTTGTATTATATCAAATAGTGGCGGTGTGGCGGTGTCACATCTGTGGCGGTGTCAATCTGGTGGTGTGGTGCTGTAGCCTATACGGTGGTTTCTAGCCACGTTAAATGGTGGTGGTGGTGGTGTGGTGGTGTCGCCTGTTCAGTGATGGTGGTGTCGTGGTGGTGGTGTGGTGCTGTAGCCTATACGGTGGTTTCTAGCCACGTTAAATGGTGGTGGCGGTAGCGGTGATGTAGTAGTTTCACGTGTACGGTGGTTTAATGGAGGGGGTGTTGTCGTGTCGCGTGTTCTATTTAAAATGGTAGAGGTGGCGGCGGCGGCGTCGTCGTTATGTAGTTGGTGCTTTGTTACGTTATATAGAGGTGGCGGCGGCCTCGTTTCACGTGTACTGTGGTATATTACGTTATATAGTCGTGGCGGCGTTGACGTCGTTTCACGTGTACTGTGGTGCATGACGTTATATAGTCGTGGCGGCGTTGACGTCGTTTCACGTTACTGTGGTATATTACGTTATATAGTGGTAGCGGCGTTGACGTCGTTTCACGTTACTGTGGTATATTACGTTATATAGTGGTAGCGGCGTTGACGTCGTTTCACGTTACTGTGGTAGCGGCGTTGACGTCGTTTCACGTTACTGTGGCATATTACGTTATATAGTGGTAGCGGCGTTGACGTCGTTTCACGTGTACGTTGGTTGTAACGATGTCAAATAAAGTCTGGGGGTGACGTACTCTA
>OZ024761.1:21047660-21052660 GCA_964016885.1 Eledone cirrhosa
AGCTTGATTAGTACCTGCTATATGGCAGCTACAACTTCGCTTTATACCTTATATATATATATATATATATATATATATATATATATATATATATATATATATAAGTGTATATAGAAAAGGATTCTATAGGACTAGTACTGTTTCATTAATAGGAAATTATATATATATATATATATATATATATATATATATATATATATAAAGACATTTTTTCCAATTCCACCCGGCCCGTCCCCTCAATCTATCTTATTTCTCATTCTTTCTTCTGATGAAGGTCTAGCATCCGAAACGTTAAGACCCTCTTCCTGCTATATCAAGCGTTAACCTAATATATTCCTTCCATTTACTGTACTGATTGTGTTGTTATTTCTGTTTACCTTTTACATACATATATATATATATGTATATATATAGTTTAGGGAATGTAACATCCAGTTACTGTAGGTTCACCAGAGGGGCCACTCGATGTGTAGTTTCCAGTAAGTGTATGATTCTGTCATTACCACAGCAGAAGTCCAATGAGCTTTTGATTCCAGAGTCAGGCTAGATCGATACAGATCAAACCTTGAGCTGATCAATAACGAAACGCATGTCAGTACTCAATAAACGTAATGAAGACATAACCAATCATCCTTTTCCCTGCCAGGTTAACTTTGCCTTTCATCCTTACCGGGTCGATAAAATAAGGTACCAGTAATGTACTGGTTAATTGCTGGCCCTGTGCCAAAAGTAGAAACTATTATTATTATTATTATTATGCTTTGCAGCAAAGACTTACGGCCCTTTATGGTCTGAGTTCAAATCCTGCCGAGGTTAACTTTGCCTTTCATCCTTACGGGGTCGATAAAATAAAGTACCAGTAATGTACTGGGGTAATTGCTGGCCTTGTGCCAAAAGTAGAAATAATATTAATTATATATATATATATATATATATATATTTATATATATATATATATATATATATATATATATATATATATATATATATATGTGCGTGTGTGTGTATAATCTATGTATATATATATATATATATATATATATTTATATATATTTATATATATATATATATATATATATATATATATATTTATATATATATATATATATATATATATATATATATATATATATATATATATATTTATATATATATATATATATATTTATATATTTATATATATATATATATTTATATATATATATATATATATATATATATATATATATATATATGCGTGTGTGTGTATAATCTATATATATATATATATATATATATATATATATATATATTAATTCAAAATATTAATAAAAATAGAACTTCTTGTGATCAAGTATATTTTATTATACATATTTCAGAGGTACAGAGTTAACTTCAACAGTACGTCCTCATCAGATAAAATAAGATGATGCATGACATACCCTGACATAGTGTCAGGGTATGTCATGCATCATCACAAGAAGTTCTATTTTTGTTAATATTTTGAATTAATATTAATAACTCCGGAAAACCAATACTGTTGAGTGCTTCCAATCTATTGTAAAACTAATTCTTTGATTTATTCATTGAACCTTGTTTAACCTTTAAATATATATATACATATATATATATATATGTATATATATATATATATATATATGTATATATATATATATATATATATATATATATATATATGTATATATACATATATATATATATATATATATATATATATACATATATATATATATATATATATATATATATATATACATATATATATATATATATATATATATATGCACACACACAAAAAGATCTTCAGATAAGGGAAGTTATTGCTCGTTGAATGTTGAAATGCAGAGTTGGTATAGTGATATGTATGATGTGTGAGTGAGTGCATGTGCAAAGTTGCACGTGCTTGCATCTGATATGTATGCACATGACACAGGCTTTCATTCACATACATGCGAGCTCATACCGGCATGAATATATGCATGCGTTTACGTGCATATTGCTGCAACTACTTGCTAGCTGATGTGTGTGTGCAAACACATGCAAACACATGCGCACACATGCATCTATGCACACACACACACAATCATGCATACGTCTAAAAACATGCGTACACACAGACATAAATGCATACACACACGTATATATACATACACACACATGTATATATACATACACATACATACACACACGTATATATACATACACACACATATATATATACATACACATACATACACACACATGTATATATACATACACACAGATGTATATATACACATGTATACATACACATATATACACATGTATACATACATACACACACATGTATATATACACATGTATACATACACACACATGTATATATACACATGTATACATACACACACACATATATACACATGTATACATACATACACATATATACACATGTATACATACATACACATATACACATGCACACATGTATATATATACACATGTATACATACACACACACATATATACACATGTATACATACGTTGTTCAGTTCCAAGTCAGCTGACAAAGCAGACTTACCTCTATAACCAGTCCAGCCATGGCCATCACATGTTGTTGTATATCTTGGACTACATTGTCAAAAGTGTTGTTGTCATCGTTGTTGTTGTCGTTGCAGTAGTAGTAGTGGTGGTGGTGGTGGTAGTAGTAGTAGTTGTTACCTGTCAGTAGTAGTAGTGGTAGTAGAAGTAGTAGTAGCAGTAGTAGTGGTAGTAGTAGCAGTAGTGGTAGTGGTAGTGGTAGTGGTGGTAGTGGTGGTAGTAGTAGTAGTAGTAGTAGTAGTGGTGGTGGTAGTAGTAGTAGTAGTAGTGGTAATGATATCAATTTGGTTATTTTAACAGAAACATCTGCTGAAATATAAATCATAATTTTAGCTACCATTTCTACCTTGTTCTTACTGTTGTTGTTGTTGTTGTTGTTGGTGGTGGTGGTGGTGTTGACAGTGGTGGTTGTGGTGTGGTGGTGGTGATGGTGGTGGTAGTGGTGGTAGTGGTTGTGGTGTGGTGGTGACAGTGGTGGTGGTGGTGGTGGAGGTGGTGGTGTGGTGGTGGTGGTGGTGGTGACAGTGGTGGTGGTGACAGTGGTGGTGGTGGTGGTGTGGTGGAGGTGGTGGTGACAGTGGTGGTGGTGGTGGTGACAGTGGTGGTGGTGGTGGTGCTACTATTGATGTTGTTGTCATGTTTATAGTTGTTGTCATTGCTGCTACTGTTGTAGTTGTTGTTGTCAATGATGATGATGTTTTTGTATTGTCCTCAACATTGTCATTCTTGTTGTTGTTGATGTTGTCATTGGTGGTGGTCGTGGATTGGCAAAATTGGTAGAGCGTCAGATAAAATGTCATTGTGGTATTTGTTTTGGGCCCTTTTTTGATTCCGAGTTCAAATCCCACCCAGGTCAACTTTACCTCTCATCCTTCTCAGGAGTCAATATAATAAAATACCAGTCATGTACTCGGGGTTAATTTAATCAACTTTTCCCCCTCCCCACCTCGCAAAAATTGCTGGCCATGTGGCTAAATAATAAATCAATACAATTGATTATCTTTAGTAAAACACGTGTTGAGTATGTATTTTCCAATAACCGATATTTATAGATCTCTATAGTAATGTGTAGTGGAGGCGTGTGGCCTAGTGGTAAGGCTATTGGACTTGTGATCATAATGTCGTGGGTTCGATTCCTGGGCTGGGTTGCATGCTGTGTTCTTGAGCAAAACCTTTCATTTCAAGTCACTTCATGCCATGAAACTGGGAGGTTTAACACTGTGATGGACTGGTGTCCTGTCCAGGTGAAGTCTTCTACTCTCAGTAGCTCCACGCTACACAAACCATGACAAGCACTTGCCTGATGAGCCTCCAGGCTCGAGACAGACTTTGTAATGATGACTCGAGTCATTAGAATGTCAGATAGAATGATTTACGCTATTTGTTTCACCTCTCTCACTTTAAATCCGGCCGAGGTCAGCTTTGCCTTTCATCCTTTCGAGGTTGATAAAAAAAAAAGTACCAGTCTGATACTGGGGTCGATTTTTCCACCATATCTCTTTCTCATTTCCTCTCTCTCTCTACCCCCTCTCTCTCTCTGTCTCACTGTCTCTCCATCTCTCTCACTACCTCTCTCTCTCTCTGTCTCGTCTCTCCATCTCTTTCTCTACCTCTCTCTCTCTCTGTCTCACTGTCTCTCCATCTCTCTCCCACTGTCTCTCACTACCTCCTCTCTCTCTCTCACTATCCCCTCTCTCTCTCTCTCTCAACCTCTCTCTCTCTCTGTCTCACTGTCTTTCCATCTCTCTCTCACTACCTCTCTCTCTCACTATCCCCCTCTCTCTCTCTCTCTCTCACTACCTCCAGCTCTCTCTCTCTCTACCTCTCTCCCACCTCTGGTTATATTATTCAGACCTGGAGAGGGAAGGGCTCTGCAAGGTTAAAAGACCCTAGAAATGGTGTTTTACATTACAGTGCTCCTACAACTCCACCAGGAGTAAGGGATTCACACACATACACACACATACATACATACACACACACATATATACACACACACATATATACACACACACATATATATATACATATATATATATACACAAGGTGTCCCCCCCCAAAAAAAATGTATACATACTTTTGTTAGAATGCTGTTGAAGTGTTTATATATTATAAGATATATAAACGAACATACATAGATATATATTATATATATATACATACACACATATATTATATATATATATATATACATACATACACAACATATGTAAATATATACATACATACACACACACACACACATATATATATATACATACAGTATAGTCTGTATTGTGTAGTATTTAGAAATTGGACTGTTTATAAAAAAATCTACTACTACTACTACTACCACTACAACTACCATTACTACTACTACTACTACCATAACTACTACTACTACTACTACTACTACACCACTACCACACTGCCACCACCACTAC
>OZ024761.1:21087660-21107660 GCA_964016885.1 Eledone cirrhosa
TCTCACAACATATATATTCCTCTCTGTTATATTACAGCCATCTCACAACATATATATTCCTCTCTGTTATATTACAGCCACCTCACAACATATATATTCCTCTCTGTTATATTACAGCCACCTCACAACATATATATTCCTCTCTGTTATATTACAGCCACCTCACAACATATATATTCCTCTCTGTTATATTACAGCCATCTCACAACATATATATTCCTCTCTGTTATATTACAGCCACCTCACAACATATATATTCCTCTCTGTTATATTACAGCCACCTCACAACATATATATTCCTCTCTGTTATATTACAGCCACCTCACAACATGAACAAACCTCCTGGACGTCTCTTAGCAGATAGCCGTTTACCTGCAATGGTAGGATCAGGTCAAGTCAATGTGTACATAGCCAAATACAACTACGACCCTTTCCAGTTCTCACCCAATGAGAACCCTGAAACTGAGCTGGCCCTTAATTCCGGGGATTATGTGTTTATCAGTGGAGAGATGGATGAGGTTTGTTACAGTTTTTATCTTATTTTTTTTCGTTTTTTTTTTTTTGTGGTGGTGGGGAGGGGGGGGTGTCTCTTAGAAAATAAGGAATATTTTTTAATTTTGAAAAAAAATATTTTCGAAGGTTACTGTAATGTAAATATGAAATCATACAAATGAAATAGTTCTAGTCCTGTAAAAGTCATTTCTATAATATATATATATATATATAATTATATATATATATATATATAATTATATATATATATATAATTATAATGAAATGACAGGAGGCTGGATTTGTGTAAATCCTTGAAAGGTTTATTATACTATGATCATTTCAATGACCGGGTTCCGTATGAATCCGGTGATATCATCAGGTATTCGAAATATAATAAGTGAATGTAATAGATAAAATCCATGGGGCTGAAAATCAAAAACCCGAGGGCGACCGCCATCCAGCATCTTCTGCCGGTCGCCCTCGAATGAATATATATATATATATATATATATATATATATATATATATATATATATATATATATATATACATATATACAGTAGTAATAATAATAAATGCGAAGACTAAAATCCAAAGAGGGCTCGATAAGGATAAATATATATCAAATATATAAGAACCATAGAGCAAATAAGGGTGAAAGCAGCGATTCTTTGCTTAAACTTTAATCTGTTATTTTAATATATATATATATATATATATATATATATATATATACCTATCCATCTATCTAGCTATCCATCCATCCAACCAATAAATGTAATGAAGGAGTAACCATTCGTCCTTGTATCATTATATTACACTCTGTCTAGCTCTACACCTCAACACTGAAGTGAATCTAAACATTGAGTACTCACCTGGGTAAACCTACAGTAACTCCGCGTTACACTCCCTGGATATATATATATATGTGTATGTGTGTGTGTGTCGGGGGGTAACCACAGTAAGTAAAGTACTCAATACATAGCAGACTATAAATATTTTCCTGCTGATTTCCTTCAAATGAAACAGTTCTAGTCCTGTAGAAGCCATTTCTACATTAAATATATATATATATATATATATGGACGTAAAACTGATAATGATGATGATATGTATATATATATATATATATATATATATATGATGATGGCTGCCCCCTTGTTATCGAGTATGGCCATTGCACGAAACATATATATATATAGAATGGAAAACGAAAAACCAGACGTGTCTGAGGAACCTGCAAATCCAGAGTCAGGTCGATCCACACACAGATCGCACCTCGAGCTGTTCGCTGGGGAAACAATTGTAATACGCAATAAATTGAGTTCTGATGCATCACTGATTTTTCGTTTTCCATTCTATCATACTCTGCTGTGTAGGAGCATAGAGTGCTCCACCGGCATACCGCCTATGGACGCATCTTAGCTACCATAAGACACATATATATATATATATATATATATATATATATATATATAGACACAAAAACAAGATGGCGTAGGAGAGGCACAAAACAAAGAAAAGAATCCCCAGTCACTGAAGAGGTCACAGAATGTGTGACGAAAGAACTTTTACTATATATGAACAACCGTCCGGTTGTGGAACCAACCAGCCAACCGGAAATTTATAAATTTTTTTAACTTATAATTATATTTATAATAAATTGGAGTGAAAGCAACTGGTGCGTGTGTTTCTTATTGGCAACATGACCCTCCCAAAGTATAACAATATATATATATATAGAATAAGAAAATGCGAAGTAGTTTCAGATGTTAAAGTCCTTTATTGGTAATGCTGTGATATATATTTCAATGATGACAGTGGCCACATGATTCCGTGTACCCAGTGCTGTGACATCATCAGACAGCTTCTTATATAATAAGGTTACGTTCCCAATGCAATCCAAACAGAAATGACAAGGGAACTGACAAGGTGCGTGTTCCTGAAATATATTAATAAAAGGAGGCAATATTTGCTTTGTTCAGGATTATTTAAAACTACGTTATACATATTTCACTGAGGACTATCAGTTATGTCCAATAAGACATCTTCCTGTCAGCCACGTGGACTCTGCAGTGATGGATGTGATATCAATTCTATCTCGTTAACAGATTCTAACACCACAACTTTCTAATCTATAAAACTTCATTAATTTAATCTGTCATTGTAGAAGAGATAATGTAATCTTTCATAAAACTAAAGGAGGTTAACGTTTTTATGCTTTCTCTTTATTACATCCTTACGTGTTCCAGTTGATTGGCTGAGGCCATGCTGGGGCACTGCCATTAGGCTGAGGCCATGCTGGGGCACTGCTATTGAGCTGAGGCCATGCTGGGCACTGCTATTGAGCTGAGGCCATGCTGGAGCACTGCTATTGAGCTGAGGCCATGCTGGAGCACTGCCACTAGGCTGAGGCCATGCTGGGGCACTGCCATTAGACTGAGGCCATGCTGGAGCACTGCTATTAGGCTGAGGCCATGCTGGGCACTGCTATTGAGCTGAGGCCATGCTGGGCACTGCTATTGAGCTGAGGCCATGCTGGAGCACTGCTATTGAGCTGAGGCCATGCTGGAGCACTGCCACTAGGCTGAGGCCATGCTGGGGCACTGCCATTAGACTGAGGCCATGCTGGAGCACTGCTATTAGGCTGAGGCCATGCTGGAGCACTGCTATTGAGCTGAGGCCATGCTGGGGCACTGCTATTGAGCTGAGGCCATGCTGGAGCACTGCTATTGAGCTGAGGCCATGCTGGAGCACTGCCACTAGGCTGAGGCCATGCTGGGGCACTGCCATTAGACTGAGGCCATGCTGGGGCACTGCCACTAGGCTGAGGCCATGCTGGAGCACTGCCATTAGGCTGATAGATAGATAGATAGCTTTGTAGATATTTCTTTGGCAGCTACTGAAAAATAATCATTTATGTCATGTTTCATATTCCAAAGAATCTTTGCTAATTATGGTCGTATCTGTTCTTTGTATTGCTAGTGTTGTTGTTGTTGTTGTTGTCTACCTTCCATTGTCACCACTGTCTCTCGTCTAGACATCTTCTCACTGTGAAGTATCTCTATTTTTACATACCATCCACAACAGGCCTTGCTAGCATTTCTCACGTTTACTTTCTCTCTCTATATATATATGTGTGTGTGTGTGTGTGTGTGTATAATACATATATATGTGTGTGTGTATGTGTATATATATATATGCATATAATATATGTATATATATATATATATATATATATATATATATATATATATATATATATATATATATATATATATATAAAATCTTGCCCACTCTATCTCTTCTGCTAATATTTCTTCTGTCAATTAAAAGGAAACATAACTACTAAGGTTTCTCATGGAAAGAGGAAGAAAAAGAAGAAAAAGAACAACAACAACAACAACAGCAACAAAACTCTGTTTATTGTGAATTTCTTCTCTTTCCAGTCCCAAACTCAGGGACACCAATTCTGTGTTTGGCTGAAATAGTAAAACAGAAACAACAACAAAATAATTAATAATAATATTAATTGTTTCTACTTTTGGCACAAGGCCAGCAATTACCCCAGTACATTACTGGTACTTTATTTTATCGACTACCGTAAGGATGAAAGGCAAAGTTAACCTCGGCGGGATTTGAACTCAGATCATAAAGGGCCGTAACTCTATGCTTCAAAGCATAGCATCCGACCCTCTACCGATACAGAATGTCAGGAAATCTCTAGTAATGTCTGATTTTGTCTGGAAATGTCTGATGATGTCTGATAATGTTAGGAAATGTCTGGCAATGTCTGATAATGTCTGAATTTGTCTGGAAATGTCTGATCATGTCAGGAAATCTCTAGTAATGTCTGATGTTGTCTGGTGATGTCTGATAAAGTCTGGTAATATCTTCTAAAGTCTGAATATGTCTGGAAATGTCATGTTTTGTCATGTCTTTACTTGAATCTCTCACCAATATCATATTTCATTTCTTTAGTTCCAGTGCCATTGTTTCATTTATTTCCCATTGTTCCATTTATTGTTCATTGCTTCACTTAGTCTCTTACTCACTCTCTCTCTCTCTCTCTCTCTTTCTCTCTTACTCTCTCTCTCTTACTCTCTCTTTCCTCCTCCTCCTCTCTCTTTCCTCCTCCTCCTCTCTCTTTCTCTCTCCTCTCTCTCTCTTTCCTCCTCCTCCTCTCTCTTTCTCTCTCCTCTCTCTCTCTCCTCCTCTCTCTCTCTCCTCCTCTCTCCTCTCTCTCTCTCCTCCTCTCTCTCTCTTTCTCTCTCTCCTCCTCTCTCTCCTCCTCTCTCTCCTCCTCTCTCTCTTTCTCTCTCCTCCTCTCGTTCTCTGTCTTTCTCTCTCCTCTCGTTCTCTGTCTTTCTCTCTGTCTTTCTCTCTCTCTCTCTCTATTTCCTGTTCTGTCTCTCTGTCTCCTTCTAATTATAATTTCTTCTTCTTCTTCTTCTTCTCAATATTATTATTATTATTATTATGTAATGAAATCCTCATTACATATTGTACAACTTCTCTCTCTGGTGAATTGAATAAATTTCACTTTACAAGCATTGACATCATTTCAAACTGAAAACTTATAATGTCCATATGTTGTGTGTGTATATATATATATATATATATGTATATATATATATATATGTATATATATATATATATATATATATATATATATATATATATGTATATATATATATATATATGTATGTATATAATAGGTAGATGGGTGGATAGATAGACAGGCAGGTATGTAGGCAGGTAGGTAATTAAGAAGGTAGATAGTTAGATAGATAGGTAGGTAGATAGATAGATAGATAGAGGGATAGACTGACAGATATATAGATAGACAGATAGCTAGATAGATATGTTTCTTTATTAGCCACAGGGGCACAAAAGAAGGGGACAAATACAAAGGGGGAAGTTTACGTACAATAAAAACGTGTAAAATATTATCACAATTTTAAAAATTAGTCGATTTTCCCCAATGGGGGAGACATTTCATATGGGTAACACATACTCCTGAAAAAATGTGCAACCCTCATCTCCAGGAGTATAGCTAGATAGATAGATAGATAGACTGAGATAGATATAGATGTATAGATAGATAGATAGATGTGTATCAATGTCACAATCTGAGAAGTAAGTCTTCTGAAATGACATTTGTAAAATAAGACAAGTTTCTATACGATGAAAGAAATATCAGTTGTGACATTTTTGGCAAGGTCTTTCTGAAATGACACTGCTGACATTTCAGTCTACTTCTTAAACAAAGAAAACACAGCGCCAACACCGCTGTGCACTAGACCCTAAACCCATCACCCTTACCCCACCCCCTTCTTTTCTTCTGTAGCCCTAGAGTTCTTCCTTTTTCCCATGTTTTCCTCTCATTTATAGTCCTTTCCTCTATTTTCCTCTACAACCCAAACATCTACCCTTCTTTATATCTTCCACTTCAATATCTTCAAACATGATTTCATATTAAAAAAAAACCAGCCATTTTCTATCTTTAATACTGAACTAATAAATAATTTTATTAAATCCCTCGAAATTTTTCATTAATTAATTACAAAACTGTTTCTTTCATTAGTAAAACAGTGACAAAGGAGTTTAACGAAGAATTTTACTGGTGTTGGTGGTGGTGGTGTTGGTGGTGGGAATGTTGGTGTTTTTTGTGTTGTTGGTGATGGTGTTGGTGTTGGTGGTGGGGATGTTGGTGTTGATGGTGTTGTTGTTGTTGGTGTTGTTGGTGATGGTGTTGGTGTTGGTGATGGTGTTGGTGGTGGTGGTGATTTTTGTGTTGGTGTTGTTGTTGCTGGTGATGGTAATGGTATTGGTGTGGTGTTGTTGGTGGTGGTGGTGTTGTTGTTGGTGGTGGTGGTGGTGTTGTTGTTGTTGGTGGTGGTGGTATTGGAGTTGTTATGTTTAATATGTTAGGATTTCTAAAACTTTTCTTTCTTTCTCTTTTCGCTAGGATGGATTTTTTGAAGGAGAGTTGATAAATGGAAGCAAGGGGCTTGTCCCTTCCAATTTTGTTGAAAAAGTTCCAGGTAAAAACAAATATATATTTATTAGTTTCTTTGTTAACAATCGCTATTTGATTAATTAATTAATTATTTAATTAATTGCTGTATAGAGGTAGAGTGTCAGACACCATGCTTTGCAGCATAGAGTTGTGACCCTTTATGTTCTGTCTTCAAATCCCGTTGGGGTTAGCTTTGCCTTTCATCCTTACGGTGGGGGGGGGGGTGATAAAATAAAGTACCAGTAATGCACTGGGGTCAATTTAATCAACTCCCCTCCCCCAAATTGCTGGCCTTGTGTCTAAATTAGAAACCATTATTATTATTAAAATGGTGGTGGATTGGCAGAATCGGTAGAGCGTCGGACACCATGCTTTGTAGCATAGAGTTACGGCCCTTGCCATTCTGAGTTCAAATCCTGTATTATAACTATGACTGCTAATAATACTAATATGGCTACTATTACCTTAACTGATGCTGCTACTACTGCTGCTGTTGCTACTACTGCTACTACTACTGCCTCCACCACTACTACTGCCACTACTACTACTACCACCAGCACCACTACTATTACTACTACTACCACTAATACTACCACTAATACTACCACTACTGCTACTACTACTACTACCACCACTACTACTACCACTACTACCACCACCACTACTACCACTGCTACTACCACTAATACTACCACTACTGCTACTACTACTACTACTACCACCCCTACTACTACCACTACTACCACCACTACTACCACCACCACTACTACCACTACTACTACTGCTACTACCACTAATACTACCACTACTGCTACTACTACTACTACTACCACCACCACCACCACTACTACTACTACTACTACTACCACTGCCACTACTACTACCACTACTACCACTACTACCACCAACACTACTACCACAACCACTACCACTACTACGACTACTACTACTACCACAACCAACACTACTACCACAACCACCACTACTACCACTACTACTACCATCTGTTATGGAATGTCAATAACTCTTAACATAGTTGAATGGCTGTGAATATTGGGAGACCCTGGGACATCAGTGTTCTGGGAGACCCTGGGTGTGTCAGGCGGTCCTACAGAACCCAGCTTTTCTCCAGGCTTCACACGTTTAAACCTACACATACACACACACACATACACATACACACACTCACACACATACACACATACTCATACACACATACACTCACACACACATACACTCACACACACATACACTCACACACACACACTCGCACACACATACACTCATACACACACACACACTCACACACATATACATACACTCATACACATACACTCATTAACACACACACACTCACACACATACACACATACACTCATACACACATACACTCACACACATTTCACTTAGTGTTCCAATCGTTACCAAGACTACCAAATGGTTTGTTTTGTCTATTCTCATTATTTTGGGGCGGTGGATTGGCAGTATCGGCAGAGGGTCGGACACCATGCTAGGGCAGTATCGGCGGAGGGTCGGACACCATGCTAGGGCAGTGGATTGGCAGTATCGGCGGAGGGTCGGACACCATGCTAGGGCAGTGGATTGGCAGTATCGGCGGAGGGTCGGACGCCATGCTAGGGCAGTGGATTGGCAGTATCGGCGGAGGGTCGGACACCATGCTAGGGCAGTGGATTGGCAGTATAGGCGGAGGGTCGGATGCCATGCTAGGGCAGTTGATTGGCAGTATCGGTGGAGGGTCGGACACCATGCTTGGGCAGTGGATTGGCAGTATCGGCGGAGGGTCGGACACCATGCTAGGGCAGTGGATTGGCAGTATCGGCGGAGGGTCGGACGCCATGCTAGGGCAGTGGATTGGCAGTATCGGCGGAGGGTCGGACACCATGCTAGGGCAGTGGATTGGCAGTATCGGCGGAGGGTCGGATGCCATACTAGGGCAGTGGATTGGCAGTATCGGCGGAGGGTCGGATGCCATACTAGGGCAGTGGATTGGCAGTATCGGCGGAGGGTTGGACACCATGCTAGGGCAGTGGATTGGCAGTATCGATGGAGGGTCGGACACCATGCTAGGGCAGTGGATTGGCAGTATCAGTGGAGGGTCAGACGCCATGCTTTGACACATAGAGTTACGGCCCTTTCCATTCTGAGTTCAAATCCCGCTAAGGTTAACTTTGCCTTTCATCCTTACGGGGTCGATAAAATAAAGTACCAGTAATGTACTGGGGTAATTGCTGGCCTTGTGCCAAAAGTAGAAACAATTATTTTTGGTTTTTTTTTACTACGAACTACCTTTTATATTCTCTATCCTTTGTGATCATTTCTCTCTATTTTTGTACTCCCGAAGAAGGGCTAAAGCCCGATACCTCAAACTTTCTTTCCCCTTTTCCATATAAAGCGTGAAACTAATAAGACTTTGTATCTCTGTTTTGTTGTTTCAATGAACTATATATATATATATATAGTTTTGTTTATTATTGAAACCACAATTATATAAACAATCCTTTAGTAACATCAATGAAATGGGGGAACATACACACACACACACACACATATATATATATATATATATATATACATGTATATATACATACATATATACATACCTATGTGGTTGGTGTTAGGAAGGGCATCCAGCCGTAGAACGCCCGCCCGCCAGACAGTCCTATACGCGCGAGACGTGGTCACCAGACCAATCTTGCCTCAAGTGGGACAAATTCCTGTCTAACCCATGCTAGCGTGGAAGATAGACGTTAAACGTTGATGATGATGATGATATACATATATATATATATATATATATATATATATATGTATATATATATTATGAAAATAATGATATGTGTGATATATATATATATATATAGAGAGAGGGGGGTGGGGGTAGAGAGGGGGGTGGCAGAGAGAGGGGGGGTAGAGCGGGGGTGGCAGAGAGAGGGGGTAGGTGGGGGGGGGACAAGTGATAGAAACAGAGATTGTGTGTGTATGTAGTGGTTGTAGTAGTGGTGGTAGTGGTAGTAGTAGTGGTGGTAGTGATGGTGATAGTGGTAGTGGTGGTGATAGTAGTAGTAATAGTGGTGGTGATAGTAGTAGTAGTAGTGGTGGTGGCAGTAGTGGTAGTAGTAGTGGTGGTAGCAGTAGTGGTTGTGATAGTAGTAGTAGTAGTAGTAGTAGTAGTGGTGGTGGTGGTGGCAGCAGTAGTAGTGGTGGTGGTGGTGGTGGCAGTAGTAGTAGTGGTAGTAGTGGTGGTGGTGGCAGTAATAGTAGTAGTAGTAGTGGTGGTGGCAGTAGTAGTAGTGGTGGTGATAGTAGTAGTGGTGGTGGCAGTAGTAGTAGTGGTAGTAGTAGTGGTGGTGATAGTAGTAGTGGTGGTGGCAGTAGTAGTAGTAGTAGTAGTGGTGGTGGCAGTAGTAGTAGTGGTGGTGGCAGTAGTAGTAGTGGTAGTAGTAGTGGTGGTGATAGTAGTAGTGGTGGTGGCAGTAGTAGTAGTAGTGGTGGTGGTGGTAGTAGTAGTAGTGGTGGTGGCAGTAGTAGTAGTGGTAGTAGTAGTGGTGGTGATAGTAGTAGTGGTGGTGGCAGTAGTAGTAGTGGTAGTAGTAGTGGTGGTGATAGTAGTGGTGGTGGTGGCAGTAGTGGTGGTGGCAGTAGTAGTAGTGGTAGTAGTAGTGGTGGTGATAGTAGTGGTGGTGGTGGCAGTAGTGGTGGTGGCAGTAGTAGTAGTGGTAGTAGTAGTGGTGGTGATAGTAGTGGTGGTGGTGGCAGTAGTGGTGGTGGAGAATATTGTCAATTATTTAACACCATATATTTCAAATTAAAACAGAACCTCTCAATACTTCTTTACATCTTTTCTCTCTCCTCTCTTCTCACCTCTCTCCTCTCACTTCTTCTCTCCTCATCTCACCTCTCTCCTCTCACCTCTTCTCTCTCCTCTCATCTATTCTCTCATCTATTCTCTCATCTCTCCTCTCATCTCTCCTCTCTTCTCTCCTTTCATCTCTCCTCTCTTCTCTCCTTTCATCTCATCTCTTCTCATCTCTTCTCTCCTCATCTCACCTCTCTCCTCTCATCTCTCATTTCTCCTCTCATCTCACCTCTCTCCTCTCATCTCTTCTCTCTCCTCTCATCTCTTCTCTCTCCTCTCCTCTCATCCCTCTCCTCACCTCTCTCCTCTCCTCTCCTCCCTCACACCACCACCACTGCTACCTACTCAAACAACAACTACAACATCTCAATACTTCTTCAACACAACAATGGTGGATTGCCAGTATCGGTAGAGAGTCGGACGCCATGCTTTGCCGCATAGAGTTACGGCCCTTTACAGTTTGAGTTCAAATCCCGCCAAGGTTAACTTTGCCTTTCATCCTTACGGGGTCGATAAAATAAAGTACCAGTAATACACTGGGGGTAATTGCTGGCCTTGTGCCAAAAGTAGAAACAGTACTTCTTCAACACATCTCATCTCTCCACCATCACCACTACCACCACCATCACTACCACCACCACCACCACTACTACCACCACCATCACCACCACCACCACTACCACTACTACCACCACTATCACCACCACCACCACTACTACCACCACCACCACTAACACCACCACTACTAACACCACCAAACTACCACCACCACCACCACTACTACTACCACAACCACTAACACCACCACCTACTCAAACTACAACTACAGCAACAACAAGATTACGAAACAAAGAAATATTTTTTAACAGATATTTAATAACTAATCTTATAAGTAATATATGGCTTTTCTTCTTTATAGAGTAATATTTCTGTCTCGTTAGCTATTTTATGAATTCTATTCTTCCTTGGTGTCTTAATACATCCTCCATTGCTCTTATTGCTTTTTTTTCTCTTTGCTTCTCTTTTTCTTTTGTTCTCTGACAATTTAGTCTCCAAGAAATGCCATTAAAAGAACATTGGTTGGCATTTTTATATAACAGACTGTTAGCTTTTAAAATGAATGCCTTCAAGCCAAAAGTTTATCCCTGTTCGAAGTATTTTGAAGCAGCAGTCTTTAAAGGATGTGTCGTTTTAACCATGTAATGTCAAATACTACATGAAACCACATTAGTAAGAAGACATTCTTGAATAAGTAGAAGACAGCGCCTACAGTTGCTGCATCACGTTAGGAATTAAAAGTCTTCACTCTGATACTATAAATGTTTGCAATGATCTGACCAGTAATAAAGATATTACATATATCCCACTACCTACTGACACAAGCTGACCCTTGGCCTTATAAGTCACTCGGTGATTTTCTGGGACATTAAAAAAAAATGTGTCTTGTAAGTCATCAAATACACTAGTCACCAGTCAAAGTGTCTTGTAAGCCGTCAAATATGTTAGTTATCTCTCAAATTTCTTGATTATAATCAAAATTACTGTATATGCTAGTATGCAAGTCAATCTGACACATAGGTTGACCCCTAAAATTCTGAGGTGTAAATCAGGTTTAGGCCTATATTCACTGGATAAGACAACCCTTCCAAAAATAAGGCAGTTGCAGGGGAAATAATTTTTAAAAAATAGTGGCATGCTAAAGGTTAAGATACTTCTTCTAAAACACTTCAGTTGCAAGTGAGTTTGAAATCAGTAAACCAGCCTAGACTAACCTTAACGAACCTATAGTAACCTAACCTATGGTAACCTAACCTACAGTAACCTACCCTATGGTAACCTAACCTATAGTAACCTAACCTATGGTAACCTAACCTACGGTAACCTACCCTACGGTAACCTAACCTACGGTAACCTACCCTACGGTAACCTAACCTACGGTAACCTAACCTACGGTAACCTAACCTACAGTAACCTACCCTACGGTAACCTACCCTATGGTAACCTAACCTACGGTAACCTACCCTACGGTAACCTAACCTACGGTAACCTACCCTACGGTAACCTACCTACCCTATGGTAACCTAACCTATGGTAACCTACTCTATGGTAACCTACTCTACGGTAACCTACCCTATGGTAACCTAACCTACGGTAACCTACCCTATGGTAACCTACCCTGTGGTAACCTACCCTACGGTAACCTACCCTATGGTAACCTAACCTATGGTAACCTACTCTATGGTAACCTACCCTACGGTAACCTAACGTATGGTAACCTACCCTGTGGTAACCTACCCTATGGTAACCTACCCTACGGTAACCTACCCTGTGGTAACCTACTCTATGGTAACCTACTCTATGGTAACCTACCCTACGGTAACCTACCCTATGGTAACCTAAATTATGGTAACCTACCCTATGGTAACCTACCCTATGGTAACCTACCCTATGGTAACCTACCCTATGGTAACCTAACCTACCCTATAGTATACCACCCTATAGTAACCTACCCTATAGTAACCTACCCTATGGTAACCTGCCCTATCAGCTACAGCAAGTCATTGATATTATTATAATCTCTACGTTAAATAGACTTAACAAATATGAGATTCAGTAGGAAATACTTGTGGTGGTCTACTAGAGTTATGGTAAGTGGTGTACAACGAGTGTTAGGCAGGCAGTTTTACTGTTTACCCCTCAGTGGTAAAGGTTCACATTTTATATTTGGTAGACAAGTTAACCCCTGGTTTACCAGAGATATGTTTAGGCTCCTGATGTCAACTTGCACTCTGACATATACAGTACTTGAAAATTAAAAGAAGTGTCTTTTATAAAAAAAAAAAAAGCTTATTTTAATAAAGGTGTGAATATATTTGTAAAATATTCTCTATTGATCTATGTTCAGCATATTTCAATAATTAAATATAATTATAGTCTCCATTCCAATAATGGAGGGATTATTATAACAAGTGTACATACCATACCTGTTTTGGCGATTTCTTTCATAGATCAGGAGCCTCTAATTAAATGTAAAACTGTTCGTTAGATGATTCAAATATTAACGAGATCAAATCAATATAACGTAACAAAGAGTGTTTATGAGAGAAAGTGGTTGTCACATGACATCTAATACTGTCAAAGTGGTTGTCACATGACATCTAATACTGTCAAAGTGGTTGTCACAGGACATCTAATACTGTCAAAGTGGTTGTCACAGGACATCTAATACTGTCAAAGTGGTTGTCACAGGACATCTAATACTGTCAAAGTGGTTGTCACAGGACATCTAATACTGTCAAAGTGGTTGTCACATGACATCTAATACTGTCAAAGTGGTTGTCACAGGACATCTAATACTGTCAAAGTGGTTGTCACAGGACATCTAATACTGTCAAAGTGGTTGTCACAGGACATCTAATACTGTCAAAGTGGTTGTCACAGGACATGTAATACTGTCAAAGTGGTTGTCACGGGACATGTAATACTGTCAAAGTGGTTGTCACGGGACATGTAATACTGTCAAAGTGGTTGTCACAGGGCATGTAATACTGTCAAAGTGGTTGTCACAGGACATCTAATACTGTCAAAGTGGTTGTCACAGGACATCTAATACTGTCAAAGTGGTTGTCACAGGACATGTAATACTGTCAAAGTGGTTGTCACGGGACATGTAATACTGTCAAAGTGGTTGTCACAGGGCATGTAATACTGTCAAAGTGGTTGTCACAGGACATCTAATACTGTCAAAGTGGTTGTCACAGGACATGTAATACTGTCAAAGTGGTTGTCACAGGACATGTAATACTGTCAAAGTGGTTGTCACAGGACATCTAATACTGTCAAAGTGGTTGTCACAGGACATCTAATACTGTCAAAGTGGTTGTCACGGGACATGTAATACTGTCAAAGTGGTTGTCACGGGACATGTAATACTGTCAAAGTGGTTGTCACAGGGCATGTAATACTGTCAAAGTGGTTGTCACAGGACATCTAATACTGTCAAAGTGGTTGTCACGGGACATGTAATACTGTCAAAGTGGTTGTCACGGGACATGTAATACTGTCAAAGTGGTTGTCACGGGACATGTAATACTGTCAAAGTGGTTGTCACAGGACATCTAATACTGTCAAAGTGGTTGTCACGGGACATCTAATACTGTCAAAGTGGTTGTCACAGGACATCTAATACTGTCAAAGTGGTTGTCACAGGACATCTAATACTGTCAAAGTGGTTGTCACAGGACATCTATTACTGTCAAAGTGGTTGTCACAGGACATCTAATACTGTCAAAGTGGTTGTCACAGGACATCTAATACTGTCAAAGTGGTTGTCACAGGACATGTAATACTGTCAAAGTGGTTGTCACAGGACATCTAATACTGTCAAAGTGGTTGTCACATGACATCTAATACTGTCAAAGTGGTTGTCACATGACATCTAATACTGTCAAAGTGGTTGTCACATGACATCTAATACTGTCAAAGTGGTTGTCACAGGACATCTAATACTGTCAAAGTGGTTGTCACATGACATCTAATACTGTCAAAGTGGTTGTCACAGGACATCTAATACTGTCAAAGTGGTTGTCACAGGACATCTAATACTATCAAAGTGGTTGTCACATGACATCTAATACTGTCAAAGTGGTTGTCACAGGACATCTAATACTGTCAAAGTGGTTGTCACGGGACATCTAATACTGTTAAAGTGGTTGTCACAGGACATGTAATACTGTCAAAGTGGTTGTCACAGGACATGTAATACTGTCAAAGTGGTTGTCACAGGACATCTAATACTGTCAAAGTGGTTGTCACAGGACATGTAATACTGTCAAAGTGGTTGTCACAGGACATGTAATACTGTCAAAGTGGTTGTCACAGGACATGTAATACTGTCAAAGTGGTTGTCACAGGACATCTAATACTGTCAAAGTGGTTGTCACAGGACATCTAATACTGTCAAAGTGGTTGTCACAGGACATCTAATACTGTCAAAGTGGTTGTCACAGGACATCTAATACTGTCAAAGTGGTTGTCACAGGACATGTAATACTGTCAAAGTGGTTGTCACATGACATCTAATACTGTCAAAGTGGTTGTCACATGACATCTAATACTGTCAAAGTGGTTGTCACAGGACATCTAATACTGTCAAAGTGGTTGTCACAGGACATCTAATACTGTCAAAGTGGTTGTCACAGGACATGTAATACTGTCAAAGTGGTTGTCACAGGACATGTAATACTGTCAAAGTGGTTGTCACATGACATCTAATACTGTCAAAGTGGTTGTCACAGGACATGTAATACTGTCAAAGTGGTTGTCACATGACATCTAATACTGTCAAAGTGGTTGTCACATGACATCTAATACTGTCAAAGTGGTTGTCACATGACATCTAATACTGTCAAAGTGGTTGTCACATGACATCTAATACTGTTAAAGTGGTTGTCACATGACATCTAATACTGTCAAAGTGGTTGTCACAGGACATCTAATACTGTCAAAGTGGTTGTCACAGGACATCTAATACTGTCAAATTGGTTGTCACAGGACATCTAATACTGTCAAAGTGGTTGTCACATCTAATACTGTCAAAGTGGTTGTCACATCTAATACTGTTGTGACACTTTTATGATCAAAGTGGTTCTGACATTTTGCGTTGTTTCTTTTTTATGAGAGACTTTCTGAGTATTGAGACCCCCCCCCCCCCTACACACACCCTACACCCCATAAGGATGAAAGGCAAAGTTAACCTCGGCCTTTCATTCTTACGGGGTCGATAAAATAAAGTACCAGTAATGCACTGGGGTAATTGCTGGCCTTGTGCCAAAAGTAGAAACAATTATATATATGTAAATATAATAGTACAAGGACGATTTGTTAAGCCTTCATTACGTTTATTGATTGGTGACGCGTGTTTCGCTATTGATCAGCCCAAGGTTCGGTCTGTATTGATCTGGCCTGACTCTGGAATCAAAAGCTCGTCGGACCTCTCCCTGGGTATATATATATATCTTAGCTCCATTATGACATATATACATACACACATATATATATATATATATATTTATCATGATAGATATTTACACAAGTTCACAACTGTGACATGTACATAAAATGGACATGTTTTTGTTGTTATTGTTGTTGTCTTTTTGTTCCCCCCCCCCCTTTTTTTTTCTTTTTTTACCTTTTTTTTTTACTTAACATTTTAAATATTTATTAATATTTATTATTAACGCTAACAACCACATTCTCTTCTTTTCTGTATCTGTTTTTATTTAACTAATTAATATTAACCTGCTTGCTTTTATTAATTAATCTGCAGCTGCTGACATTTTTGGAGCTTTTTTTAACTTTACTAACTAACTTCTTTTTTTATTTTGTTTGTACTTACATGATAAACAAGATAGTTTAATGCCATGCTGAATCTCCCTGAGAATTGTGTTTAAAACCTTTATCATTTACATTACTTTATATTCATTATTATATTTTCATGGTTAAGGCTTTATCTCACATAATATCGAATCTACGAGATTTTGATATATTATTTATTTTGAGAACAATACCTTCACATCAGTATAAGTGGCCGGTTTGTACAGGAAGAGGTGAGAGAATTCTGACCAGTTATGGCCGGTTTAAAGGCTAAAGAGTTAAGGGTAAACATATTTGTGGAATGTTCAGGCTACTAGAAGACTGATTGTTAAAATCTGACGAACAGAGGGAGGCCTCTCCTATCAATGTAACAGCCTTTGTGTTTGTTAAGGGTACACATATTTGTAGAATGCTTGGCCACTTATTAATTTCAAGAGCTGGCTGTTCTATTAATTAAACAACTATAAGACTCATTGTTAAAAACCAACCAACAGAGGGAGGCCTGTCCTGTCAATGTAACAACCTTTGTATTCGTGACTTTACATGACTTCTCTCCAAGTACCGGTCGCTCTCCAACAGGTTTGCGGTCGTACCCCTGGCAGTGGAGACTTCTGGTGTCCTTGGCCCTAGGGCTACCTCCCTATTCACCATCATAGGTGCTGAGCTGGCCAGCCGCAGGTGTGAGCCTCGCGAGTTGGAATGGCTCTTCCAGCGCATCTCCCTTACTATCCTCTGGGGAAACGCCTTCTCCATTCTGTCCGCCGGGGCTGAGAGGAGGCCAGAACGTGGGACCCCATTTGCTCCCAATACGGATTAATAGGCAAAGTTATAAACTATTGTAGCTATCTTTACGTAAAACCAAAGATATTTCTATTGTTTCATGTTTTCAAATATCGGAAATGAAATATTTAACTGTTTTGTGGATTTCCAATTACTTTTCTTGGCAGACGTAGGTTTGATTGATTTCTCTTCCATCTTGATTGCCTCAGGACACCACTCCGATGAGAGTGTCCTAAGTGGGCTCAGTACACAGCCGGACCTCGATTTCAATAGCAGTGATGAATCGGAGAAATTCTCGTCAATAATCAAACATCCAGGTGAATCTTCTATCATTCTTTTCTCGTTGATTTTGTTTTGTTTTTTCAGCCAACAAAAATTGTAATCGTTGTGGCATGACAGCATGGCATGGTATGTCTGTAGGACAGAAATATAATTAACTTTGTAATAATATTAATAATAATAATAATAATAATGATAATAATAATAATACTGAAGGACTTTAAAAAGAGGGTATGCCTGCTAATTGGTATGTCCGTTCCAATAGACAAGAATGTATCTATAAAAACATTTGAAAAATTGAGCAAGTATAAAGACCTGCAGATAGAGATTGGAAAAATGTGGAAGTTGAGAACTAAAACAATACCAGTGGTTGTAGGCGCTCTAGGAATGATGCCTAAGGGTTCTAATGATTACTTATCCCAAATCCCAGGAAACCCGCGTATAGGAGAAATACAAAAGATAGTACTAATGGGAACTGACCACATACTAAGGAAGATTCTGTCAATATAAGTACATCACAAGTCTAAACACCTAAAGATGCATGTGTGTGTATGTGTTCTTACTTGAACATGGCGGACCTTGTTGTCTCTTGAGGTCACTGGTTGTGACTTGGTGATAACTCGTATGAACATAAAGCAAGATAAATGAAATAACAATAATAATAATAGTAATAGTAATAATAATAATTTCTTTTATTGGCCACAAGGGCCGACATATAGGGGACCAATACAATAGACAGGGACAGTGGAGGGGGGGAGGGTTACATATATAACATGTAATAAATATATATAACAATAACGAAATAACAAGAAAATACAACAACGAAAATTCCCCAATGGGGTGGGGGGATAACCACCCAGGGTTGACTCAGGTACCCCACCAGTCCTGAACCATCCGGGAGAAGCACTCCTCTTGGGCAGCCAACTAACTGAAAATTTATAATAAATTGAAATGAAAACCAACAGGTGCATGTGTTTTTATTGGCAGTATGACCCTCCCAAAGTACAACAATATATATATATATATATATAAATGAAAAGTATAGAAATTGTTGTAGCGAGAAGCTAACAGTATTCCATAACATATATATATATATGAGGAAAAAAGATGAAATCGAAAATGCGACTGGAGTCTTTTTCTATAAAAATATATATTTATTTGGTTCCTTTACCGGTTTCGCAGTTCTTCTGCTTTTCAAAAGTAGAGTTGAGATGGAGGGTCTGTGGTTTTTCTCACATCTGGTTGGTGTTTGAATGTTGCTTCTGTTTTATATGGAAAAAAGTGGCTCGAAATGCTAGGTTTTTAGAGAAGTAATTTGGTTGGTGAATAAGTATAATAAATTTCCTATATATATATATATATGGGAAAGTAAATAACAACAACACAGGAGTACAGTTACGAAAAGTATTAGGTTCACGCTTGGGGGTGGGGGGTGACGTTTCGGGCATAAGCCCTTCATCAGGAGAATGATGGGAAGGAGAGGAACTCCATGAGGGGGGAGTTGGGGGAAAATTCTATCTGGAGTTGCGACTGACAAAGAGTATTGGCAATTGGAAAGACCAACGGAAATATTGTTTCCTCGGTCCGATTTCACTGAAATCAATCGACTGTCGATATATATATATATATATATGTATGTAAAAGGTAAACAGAAATAACAACACAATCGGTACAGTATATGGAAGGGATATATTAGGTTAACGTTTGATATAGCAGGAAGAGGGTCTTAACGTTTCGGACGCTAGTCCTTCATCAGAAGAAAGGATGAGAAATAAGATAGATTGAAGGGACAGGCGGGTTGGAATTGGAAAAAATGTCTTTAGATGAAAATAACAGGTTCATCCATACTCTCTATGTTAGTCAATAAAAATCTGTGATATCTTAGAAGAAACTGGTAAATTTGTGAAATTTCTTTTAATTTTTTAATCGAAATTATTAAGATTTATTTTTTCTTTACAATTTCATTTTACAATTCTTTTTTTTTTTTTAGAAAAACTTGAAAAACAAATTTTTATTTTATTATTAATTTTTTTTTTTTTAGGTTTTTATTATTTTCTCAGTTTATTATAATTTTTTTTTATTTTAGAAAATTTTACTGACAAATCGATGAAAATGTTTTGTGTTTTTTTTTAATATAAAAGTGTTGGATGTTGTTGTTGACAGTGGCCTAGA
>OZ024761.1:21110160-21152660 GCA_964016885.1 Eledone cirrhosa
TGCCCAGTTTGAAACAACAGTAATTCTAAATTCTAAAATGTCTACATTAATGTTTCGAGACTTTCACAGCCCCATCATCAGACTCAGAATGGCCATTATTTATATAATAATTCCAAGATGATTTATTAAAAAAATACTGTTTTTTATCTTCTTCTGTTGTTATTGTTGTTTTTATTATTGATATTTTTTCTAATTTAATTAATTATTGTTTTTATATATTTTCTTTCAACTCAGCGATCTTTCCAGATGAAAAGTCCTCGTTTCCGAACCTCGACTCCGTTATTGATCTCGGTGATATTGAAGAAGTAGACGAAGATTCTCAGAGCAAACATTTAGGGATTTCGGATTATTCCAATTTTGATAAAGAAGCAGGTAATTCTCCTTACCGATTCCATCTGTCCTTCACTCATGTCATACCTCTCCACCCTTCACTCATGACATACCACTCCAGCCTTCACTCATGTCATACCACTCCACCCTTCACTCATGTCATACCTCTCCACCCTTCACTCATGACATACCACTCCAGCCTTCACTCATGACATACCACTCCAGCCTTCACTCATGACATACCACTCCACCCTTCACTCATGTCATACCTCTCCACCCTTCACTCATGTCATACCACTCCACCCTTCACTCATGTAATACCACTCCAGCCTTCACTCATGACATACCACTCCAGCCTTCACTCATGACATACCACTCCACCCTTCACTCATGTCATACCTCTCCACCCTTCACTCATGTCATACCACTCCACCCTTCACTCATGTAATACCACTCCAGCCTTCACTCATGACATACCACTCCAGCCTTCACTCATGACATACCACTCCACCCTTCACTCATGTCATACCTCTCCACCCTTCACTCATGTCATACCTCTCCACCCTTCACTCATGTCATACCACTCCAGCCTTCACTCATGACATACCACTCCAGCCTTCACTCATGTCATACCACTCCACCCTTCACTCATGTCATACCACTCCACCCTTCACTCATGTCATACCACTCCACCCTTCACTCATGACATACCACTCCAGCCTTCACTCATGACATACCTCTCCACCCTTCACTCATGTCATACCACTCCAGCCTTCACTCATGTCATACCACTCCAGCCTTCACTCATGACATACCACTCCAGCCTTCACTCATGACATACCACTCCAACCTTCACTCATGACATACCACTCCAGCCTTCACTCATAACATACCACTCCAACCTTCACTCATGACATACCACTCCAGCCTTCACTCGTGTCATACCACTCCAGCCTTCACTCATGACATACCACTCCAGCCTTCACTCATGACATACCACTCCAACCTTCACTCATGACATACCACTCCAGCCTTCACTCATGACATACCACTCCAACCTTCACTCATGACATACTACTCCAACCTTCACTCATGTCATACCACTCCACCCTTCACTCATGTCATACCACTCCAGCCTTCACTCATGACATACCACTCCACCCTTCACTCATGTAATACCACTCCAGCCTTCACTCATGACATACCTCTCCACCCTTCACTCATGTCATACCACTCCAGCCTTCACTCATGACATACCTCTCCACCCTTCACTCATGTCATACCACTCCAGCCTTCACTCATGACATACCACTCCAGCCTTCACTCATGTCATACCACTCCACCCTTCACTCATGACATACCACTCCAGCCTTCACTCATGACATACCTCTCCACCCTTCACTCATGTCATACCACTCCAGCCTTCACTCATGACATACCACTCCAGCCTTCACTCATGTCATACCACTCCACCCTTCACTCATGTCATACCACTCCAGCCTTCACTCATGTCATACCACTCCACCCTTCACTCATGTCATACCACTCCACCCTTCACTCATGACATACCACTCCAGCCTTCACTCATGTCATACCACTCCACCCTTCACTCATGTCATACCACTCCACCCTTCACTCATGTCATACCACTCCACCCTTCACTCATGTCATACCACTCCACCCTTCACTCATGTCATACCACTCCACCCTTCACTCATGACATACCACTCCAGCCTTCACTCATGACATATCACTCCAGCCATGACAGAAACCACCCAGCACCCACAGTAAATGAGGTTGGTGGGGCATCTCCAGCTGTAGAAACTAAGCCAGAAACAGTTTCAAAATAAAGATAAAAGAACACCACCACTACAACACCACCACCACTACACCACCACTACACCACCACCACTACACCACCACCACTACACCACCACCACCACTACACCACCACCACACACCACCACAACAACAACAACACCAGTTTTACTACTTTCAACATTGGAGTTGGATGTGAAACAAGTTTTTCTATGTAAAAAAAATAATTTAAGAAGAAAAAAAAAAACCTAAAAAATTTGCAACAAAAACTGGACAAAAACCCCCTGAAAGGAGGGGGGGGGTAGAGTGGTGTAATTAATTAGTTGATGTATTGATTACTGATAAATCAATAATTAGGAGAGAAGGCAATCATCTGTTAGATGAAATGTGAAACAAGCCACTATCATCACTATCACCATCACTACCATGGTGATGATGATGGTGATGATAGTGGTGGTGATGGTGGTAGTGGTGGTGATGGTAGTGGTGATGGTGGTGGTGGTAGTGGTGGTGGTGGTGGTATTGTTGGTGGTAGTGGTGGTGACAATAGTGATGATGGTGGTGATGATGATAGTGATGATGGTGGTGATGATGATGGTGGTGGTGGTGGTAGTGGTCGTGGTGGTGGAAGTGGTAGTAGTGGTGGTGGTGGTGATGGTGGTGGTGGTGGTGGAGGTGGTGGTGGTGGTGGTGGAAGTGGTGATGGTAGTGGTAGTGGTGGTGCTGGTGGTGGTGGTAGTAGTGGTTGTAGTGGTGGTGGTGGTGGTGGAAGTGGTGATGGTAGTGGTGGTGGTGGTGGTAGTAGTGGTTGTAGTGGTGGTGGTGGTGGTGGTGGTGGTGGTGCTGGTGGTGGTGGTAGTAGTGGTGGTGGTGGAAGTGGTGGTAGTGGTGGTGGTGGAAGTGGTGATGGTAGTGGTAGTGGTGGTCGTAGTGGTGGTGGTGGAAGTGGTGGTGGTGGTGGTGGTGGTGGTCATTGTTCATTTTAACTGTTCAACCCATTACTATGACATCTAATTCTCCACTTCAGTTTTCTAAAGTTGCCAGCAACTCTGTCACCATTGTTGGTCATATCAATATTATTGTTGTTGTTGTCATTTGTTGTTGTTGTTATTACTATTATTATTATTATAATCTCTATCTTGACTCTCTATAAAAACTAATTTAAACTCAAGTGTTCACAGCTTGACTATAGAAAACATCTGAAAACAATATGGCATTGTAAAAGTACAGAGGATTGATTGGTAGACGTGTGTGTATATATATATATATATATATATTGTTATATATATATATATATTGTTATAATATTACTTGGTAGAGTATGTAGCTTAGAGTTCAGAGGGTCACTCCAGGTAGAGCTGCTACTTCTCTGAACTGAGAGATCACAGCTCTGATACTACGGACATGTGGTTAGAATGTCTCAGGAAAGAATCTCTAAACTGAGAGATCACAGCTCTGATACTACAGACATGTGGTTAGAATGTCTTGGGAAAGAATCTCTGAATTGAGAGATCACAGCTCTGATACTACAGACATGTGGTTAGAATGTCTTGGGAAAGAATCTCTAAATTGAGAGATCACAGCTCTGATACTACAGACATGTGGTTAGAATGTCTCAGGAAAGAATCTCTAAACTGAGAGATCACAGCTCTGATACTACAGACATGTGGTTAGAATGTCTTGGGAAAGAATCTCTAAATTGAGAGATCACAGCTCTGATACTACAGACATGTGGTTAGAACGTCTCAGGAAAGAATCTCTAAACTGAGAGATCACAGCTCTGATACTACAGACATGTGGTTAGAATGTCTTGGGAAAGAATCTCTAAATTGAGAGATCACAGCTCTGATACTACAGACATGTGGTTAGAATGTCTTGGGAAAGAATCTCTGAATTGAGAGATCACAGCTCTGATACTACAGACATGTGGTTAGAATGTCTCAGGAAAGAATCTCTAAACTGAGAGATCACAGCTCTGATACTACAGACATGTGGTTAGAATGTCTTGGGAAAGAATCTCTAAACTGAGAGATCACAGCTCTGATACTACAGACATGTGGTTAGAATGTCTTGGGAAAGAATCTCTGGACAGATTTTATTACAAGCAAAATCAACCAGCAGGAGACCAGGGGTAGACCCTGAGCAAGATGGTTGGATAACATCCATGAGCTTGGCTGGTCTCGCTTGGGGATCCAGCCAGATCAGTTGGAGACGGTTGCTTCTGACAGGACCTACTGCGAGGAGTGTTTGAGGACTCTGGCCCCATGACCTTCTCAGGAATAATCGGGAGGAGGGAAATGTTCATAGTTTGGCTATAGAAAACATTTGAAAACAATGTGGCTAAACAATGAAAAAGAGAAAATACACTCGTATTGAATGCTTCAATTATTTGTATAACAATCTATTTATTGTGTATAGACACCAGTATTGAATGCTTCAATCACTCCCAATCTCTCTCTCTCTCTCCCTCACTTCACTCTCTGACACGCTCTCCCATTCATTCATTCACACTCCTCACTCTCTCTCCCTCCCTCTCTCTCTCTCCCTCCCTCTTTAACACACACTCTCTCTCTCTCTCCAGATACAATCTTCCCCCACAAGTTAAACCTTGACCGCCAGTTAACCAACAGTGTGTTGATATCTTGGGTGGCACCAGAGGTCCACCAAAATGTTGAAATAATCTGCTACCAAGTGTTTGTCGACAACAAATTTAAGGTTTCTGTGAAAAAGAACGAAAGAACGAAAGCTTTGCTGGAGGACATTGATTCCAAGAAGGTAAGATGTAGTTTTGGTGTTAATATCACCATCATTGTCATATATATATATATATATATATATATATATATATATGAAAAAAGTTTGTCCTTCATCAGTGATCTTCCAACCATCATAGGCATTTCATCGCTTTAAAGACCATATACCTCCGGTTGGTGCGAGCAACGGCTAAAAAAAGTCGTTGGGACACGTAAATAAAGGGGACGCGAGGGTAAACAAACAAAATGGTGAAGTAACATTTTGTTTGTTTACCCTCGCGTCCCCTTTATTTACGTGTCCCAGCGACTTTTTTTAGCCGTTGCTCGCACCAACCGGAGGTATATGGTCTTTAAAGCGATGAAATGCCTATGATGGTTGGAAGATCACTGATGAAGGACAAACTTTTTTCATATGTAACCCATTTGCAACTCCGCAGCGCCCTTATTATCATATATATATATATATATATATATATATATATATATATATGACAATGATGGTGATAAAATTTGCTCCTAACGAAATACTCGTGTCTGAATGAAACCGCAGAAGTAGAATCAGCCAGATCCATACAGGGACCACGTCTCGAGCTACCTGCCGGAGAAACAATTGTAAAATGCAATAAAGTCAAGATGCATCACTGATTTTTCGTTTTCTTTATAATATATATATATATATATATATATATATATATATATATATATTATATGTACGTCAATACTCATCTTTTTCCATTTTTCCGGGAGTTCTTAACCCCACTATCAGGCTAAATAGCTTACATTTCTAATAATTTCAAACCAATTCGCTGTTTCGAAAATATTCTTACTTGATATATATATATATATATATATATATATATATATATATATATGGATGTATATATGTATACATGTATGTATGTATGTATACATATATATATATGTATACATGTATGTATGTATACATATCATCATCATCATCATCATCATTGTTTAACGTCCATATTCCACGCTTGCATGGGTTTGGACGGGAGTTTTCCCACTTGAGGCAAGAGTGGTTGTCATTGCTCGCATAGGACTGTCTGGCGGGTTTTCTACAGCTGGATGCCCTTCCTAACACCAACCACATTTACAGTGTGGGGCTGGGAGGGTTTTACCGTGTTGCCTACACGGCCACATTACAGCGTGGACTGTGTGTTTTTTTGTCGTGACACCTACACGATCTCATTTGTTTCGGCCTGGATGTTGTGGCACCAACATAACTTTACATTGAAAGGGGGGGGTGTGGATGGGGTGGGGGTGGTGCGACGGGGGTGTATTTTGTTAGAGAAACAGTTCTGTGTGAGCAAGACATGGTCACCTAATCTGACTTATCTCACAACAGAACACATCTAACCCATGCTCGTGTGGAAAAATGGATGTTAAATGGTGATGATGATGATGATGATGATGATGTGTGAATATTTAAAATTCTTTTCTTTTCTTTTCTTATTTTGTTTTCTTAGACATGTCGAGTGTGTGTCTTATGTTTAACCACACATGGCAGATCGGTGCCGCAACAGTGTACAATGTTAGTAGGAAAAGGTATGTACCTTCTCTGGTCTTTTCTTTAATCTTTAATATATATATATATGTGTGTGTATGTATATATATATATATTTATATTTATGTAAAAGGTAAACAGAAATAACAACACAATCAGTACAGTATATGGAAGGGATATATTAGGTTAACGCTTGATATAGCAGGAAAAGGGTCTTAACGTTTCGGACGCTAGTCCTTCATCAGAAGAAAGAATGAGAAATAAGATAGATTGAGGGGACGGGTGAGTTGGAATTGGAAAAAATAACAGGTCCATCCATGTTGACATATCTTGCAAAACTGTTGGTGGTGGCATTTTGTGTATGATTTATTTTTTAGAAAAGTGGATGATGGAGTGCGTCTATATATATATATGTATGTATATATATATATATATATATATATATATATATATATATATATATATATACACACATGGGTCGACTGAAAAGTTCATTGGTTGACCAAGATACTCTCATGAAATGACCAAATGAGGTTAATTTTTATTTTTAAACATAGTCCCCTAGAAAGAAACAATGTGGTTATTATTAAGAAGAAGAGTTGAAATTAATGGCATGCAAGATTTCACAGCTCTAGCATCACTCCTTCATAGTCAGACAGTCAACGTATGAAGATTTCAGCTGACCCCCTCGTACATGTTGTTTTTTTCTCCCACCATACTGATCAACTGTTTGTCTTCTCATTATTTCCAGATGTCATCCCAGTTCCTTCTGACTTGAAAGTCAGCCATATCACATCTAACGGTGCCGTTCTTACTTGGTTGCCTGGCAACAGCAATTACCAACATGTCATCTGTGTCAATGAACAGGAAGTGCGGGTTGTCAACCCGGGGGTTTATGAATATATTTTGACAGGTATAGTTTTTATATATGTGTATATATATCTAAATATGTATATAAAGGAATTTGTAGTTTATATATATATGTATATATATGTATGTAAAAGGTAGACAGAAATAACAACACAATCAGTACAGTATATGGAAGGGATATATTAGGTTAACGCTTGATATAGCAGGAAGAGGGTCTTAACGTTTCGGACGCTAGTCCTTCATCGGAAGAAAGAATGAGAAATAAAATAGATTGAAGGGACAGGTGGGTTGGAATTGGAAAAAATGTCTTTAGATAAAAATGACAGGTTCATTCATGTTGACATATCTATATATATATGATGATTTCTCACGAATGAAACAGTTCTAGTCCTGTAGAAGCTCTTCTATATTATATATATATATATATATATATATATATATATACAAATCTTGCAGTTTTGCTTTTTGTTAAATCGCTTGTTAAACATTCATAACCTTCTATCTTAATTCTATCGTATTCTCAAACAAAAAAAACAAAATCCTCCCCATTCTACTTATAAATTACTTTAAATATATATAGTATGCTACCTGAAAGTCAAAAAGCCGATCCACCCCTTCACCCTCCTGCTTCTCCACGAGGGGGCTGCGGTCAGCCACTATCTCCCCCCCCCCCTCTCTTTCTTCCCCTCTATCTCTCGCTTAGCTACACACACACACACACACACACACACATATATATATAAGATAAGTTTTCCTTCATGTTTATCCACTTTGCTTCAATTATTTCTATGATGGACTCATGTAAACCGTAAAGTACAATCCTTCTCTCCATTTCCACGCTCAATTCCGTACACAGTCCAAACAAACATCCAATCTCGCAAAATCCGAAATCTGTATTTTTTTGTTATCTATTTAAGGTTTAAATACGGTGTTTTTGTCGTATTGAACAGAACAAATCTTGCAGTTTTGCTTTTTGTTAAATCGCTTGTTAAACATTCATAACCTTCTATCTTAATTCTATCGTATTCTCAAACAAAAAAAACAAAATCCTCCCCATTCTACTTATAAATTACTTTAAATATATATAGTATGCTACCTGAAAGTCAAAAAGCCGATCCACCCCTTCACCCTCCTGCTTCTCCACGAGGGGGCTGCGGTCAGCCACTATCTCCCCCCCCCCCTCTCTTTCTTCCCCTCTATCTCTCGCTTAGCTACACACACACACACACACACACACACATATATATATAAGATAAGTTTTCCTTCATGTTTATCCACTTTGCTTCAATTATTTCTATGATGGACTCATGTAAACCGTAAAGTACAATCCTTCTCTCCATTTCCACGCTCAATTCCGTACACAGTCCAAACAAACATCCAATCTCGCAAAATCCGAAATCTGTATTTTTTTGTTATCTATTTAAGGTTTAAATACGGTGTTTTTGTCGTATTGAACAGAACAAATCTTGCAGTTTTGCTTTTTGTTAAATCGCTTGTTAAACATTCATAACCTTCTATCTTAATTCTATCGTATTCTCAAACAAAAAAAACAAAATCCTCCCCATTCTACTTATAAATTACTTTAAATATATATAGTATGCTACCTGAAAGTCAAAAAGCCGATCCACCCCTTCACCCTCCTGCTTCTCCACGAGGGGGCTGCGGTCAGCCACTATCTCCCCCCCCCCCCCTCTCTTTCTTCCCCTCTATCTCTCGCTTAGCTACACACACACACACACACACACACACATATATATATAAGATAAGTTTTCCTTCATGTTTATCCACTTTGCTTCAATTATTTCTATGATGGACTCATGTAAACCGTAAAGTACAATCCTTCTCTCCATTTCCACGCTCAATTCCGTACACAGTCCAAACAAACATCCAATCTCGCAAAATCCGAAATCTGTATTTTTTTGTTATCTATTTAAGGTTTAAATACGGTGTTTTTGTCGTATTGAACAGAACAAATCTTGCAGTTTTGCTTTTTGTTAAATCGCTTGTTAAACATTCATAACCTTCTATCTTAATTCTATCGTATTCTCAAACAAAAAAAACAAAATCCTCCCCATTCTACTTATAAATTACTTTAAATATATATAGTATGCTACCTGAAAGTCAAAAAGCCGATCCACCCCTTCACCCTCCTGCTTCTCCACGAGGGGGCTGCGGTCAGCCACTATCTCCCCCCCCCCCTCTCTTTCTTCCCCTCTATCTCTCGCTTAGCTACACACACACACACACACACACACACATATATATATAAGATAAGTTTTCCTTCATGTTTATCCACTTTGCTTCAATTATTTCTATGATGGACTCATGTAAACCGTAAAGTACAATCCTTCTCTCCATTTCCACGCTCAATTCCGTACACAGTCCAAACAAACATCCAATCTCGCAAAATCCGAAATCTGTATTTTTTTGTTATCTATTTAAGGTTTAAATACGGTGTTTTTGTCGTATTGAACAGAACAAATCTTGCAGTTTTGCTTTTTGTTAAATCGCTTGTTAAACATTCATAACCTTCTATCTTAATTCTATCGTATTCTCAAACAAAAAAAACAAAATCCTCCCCATTCTACTTATAAATTACTTTAAATATATATAGTATGCTACCTGAAAGTCAAAAAGCCGATCCACCCCTTCACCCTCCTGCTTCTCCACGAGGGGGCTGCGGTCAGCCACTATCTCCCCCCCCCCCCTCTCTTTCTTCCCCTCTATCTCTCGCTTAGCTACACACACACACACACACACACACACATATATATATAAGATAAGTTTTCCTTCATGTTTATCCACTTTGCTTCAATTATTTCTATGATGGACTCATGTAAACCGTAAAGTACAATCCTTCTCTCCATTTCCACGCTCAATTCCGTACACAGTCCAAACAAACATCCAATCTCGCAAAATCCGAAATCTGTATTTTTTTGTTATCTATTTAAGGTTTAAATACGGTGTTTTTGTCGTATTGAACAGAACAAATCTTGCAGTTTTGCTTTTTGTTAAATCGCTTGTTAAACATTCATAACCTTCTATCTTAATTCTATCGTATTCTCAAACAAAAAAAACAAAATCCTCCCCATTCTACTTATAAATTACTTTAAATATATATAGTATGCTACCTGAAAGTCAAAAAGCCGATCCACCCCTTCACCCTCCTGCTTCTCCACGAGGGGGCTGCGGTCAGCCACTATCTCCCCCCCCCCCTCTCTTTCTTCCCCTCTATCTCTCGCTTAGCTACACACACACACACACACACACACACATATATATATAAGATAAGTTTTCCTTCATGTTTATCCACTTTGCTTCAATTATTTCTATGATGGACTCATGTAAACCGTAAAGTACAATCCTTCTCTCCATTTCCACGCTCAATTCCGTACACAGTCCAAACAAACATCCAATCTCGCAAAATCCGAAATCTGTATTTTTTTGTTATCTATTTAAGGTTTAAATACGGTGTTTTTGTCGTATTGAACAGAACAAATCTTGCAGTTTTGCTTTTTGTTAAATCGCTTGTTAAACATTCATAACCTTCTATCTTAATTCTATCGTATTCTCAAACAAAAAAAACAAAATCCTCCCCATTCTACTTATAAATTACTTTAAATATATATAGTATGCTACCTGAAAGTCAAAAAGCCGATCCACCCCTTCACCCTCCTGCTTCTCCACGAGGGGGCTGCGGTCAGCCACTATCTCCCCCCCCCCCTCTCTTTCTTCCCCTCTATCTCTCGCTTAGCTACACACACACACACACACACACACACATATATATATAAGATAAGTTTTCCTTCATGTTTATCCACTTTGCTTCAATTATTTCTATGATGGACTCATGTAAACCGTAAAGTACAATCCTTCTCTCCATTTCCACGCTCAATTCCGTACACAGTCCAAACAAACATCCAATCTCGCAAAATCCGAAATCTGTATTTTTTTGTTATCTATTTAAGGTTTAAATACGGTGTTTTTGTCGTATTGAACAGAACAAATCTTGCAGTTTTGCTTTTTGTTAAATCGCTTGTTAAACATTCATAACCTTCTATCTTAATTCTATCGTATTCTCAAACAAAAAAAACAAAATCCTCCCCATTCTACTTATAAATTACTTTAAATATATATAGTATGCTACCTGAAAGTCAAAAAGCCGATCCACCCCTTCACCCTCCTGCTTCTCCACGAGGGGGCTGCGGTCAGCCACTATCTCCCCCCCCCCCCTCTCTTTCTTCCCCTCTATCTCTCGCTTAGCTACACACACACACACACACACACACACATATATATATAAGATAAGTTTTCCTTCATGTTTATCCACTTTGCTTCAATTATTTCTATGATGGACTCATGTAAACCGTAAAGTACAATCCTTCTCTCCATTTCCACGCTCAATTCCGTACACAGTCCAAACAAACATCCAATCTCGCAAAATCCGAAATCTGTATTTTTTTGTTATCTATTTAAGGTTTAAATACGGTGTTTTTGTCGTATTGAACAGAACAAATCTTGCAGTTTTGCTTTTTGTTAAATCGCTTGTTAAACATTCATAACCTTCTATCTTAATTCTATCGTATTCTCAAACAAAAAAAACAAAATCCTCCCCATTCTACTTATAAATTACTTTAAATATATATAGTATGCTACCTGAAAGTCAAAAAGCCGATCCACCCCTTCACCCTCCTGCTTCTCCACGAGGGGGCTGCGGTCAGCCACTATCTCCCCCCCCCCCCTCTCTTTCTTCCCCTCTATCTCTCGCTTAGCTACACACACACACACACACACACACACATATATATATAAGATAAGTTTTCCTTCATGTTTATCCACTTTGCTTCAATTATTTCTATGATGGACTCATGTAAACCGTAAAGTACAATCCTTCTCTCCATTTCCACGCTCAATTCCGTACACAGTCCAAACAAACATCCAATCTCGCAAAATCCGAAATCTGTATTTTTTTGTTATCTATTTAAGGTTTAAATACGGTGTTTTTGTCGTATTGAACAGAACAAATCTTGCAGTTTTGCTTTTTGTTAAATCGCTTGTTAAACATTCATAACCTTCTATCTTAATTCTATCGTATTCTCAAACAAAAAAAACAAAATCCTCCCCATTCTACTTATAAATTACTTTAAATATATATAG
Organism: Eledone cirrhosa; assembly: GCA_964016885.1. NCBI lineage: Eukaryota > Metazoa > Mollusca > Cephalopoda > Octopoda > Eledonidae > Eledone > Eledone cirrhosa. The sequence continues at coordinate 21,122,611 of OZ024761.1, forward strand.
TATGCTACCTGAAAGTCAAAAAGCCGATCCACCCCTTCACCCTCCTGCTTCTCCACGAGGGGGCTGCGGTCAGCCACTATCTCCCCCCCCCCCTCTCTTTCTTCCCCTCTATCTCTCGCTTAGCTACACACACACACACACACACACACACATATATATATAAGATAAGTTTTCCTTCATGTTTATCCACTTTGCTTCAATTATTTCTATGATGGACTCATGTAAACCGTAAAGTACAATCCTTCTCTCCATTTCCACGCTCAATTCCGTACACAGTCCAAACAAACATCCAATCTCGCAAAATCCGAAATCTGTATTTTTTTGTTATCTATTTAAGGTTTAAATACGGTGTTTTTGTCGTATTGAACAGAACAAATCTTGCAGTTTTGCTTTTTGTTAAATCGCTTGTTAAACATTCATAACCTTCTATCTTAATTCTATCGTATTCTCAAACAAAAAAAACAAAATCCTCCCCATTCTACTTATAAATTACTTTAAATATATATAGTATGCTACCTGAAAGTCAAAAAGCCGATCCACCCCTTCACCCTCCTGCTTCTCCACGAGGGGGCTGCGGTCAGCCACTATCTCCCCCCCCCCCTCTCTTTCTTCCCCTCTATCTCTCGCTTAGCTACACACACACACACACACACACACACATATATATATAAGATAAGTTTTCCTTCATGTTTATCCACTTTGCTTCAATTATTTCTATGATGGACTCATGTAAACCGTAAAGTACAATCCTTCTCTCCATTTCCACGCTCAATTCCGTACACAGTCCAAACAAACATCCAATCTCGCAAAATCCGAAATCTGTATTTTTTTGTTATCTATTTAAGGTTTAAATACGGTGTTTTTGTCGTATTGAACAGAACAAATCTTGCAGTTTTGCTTTTTGTTAAATCGCTTGTTAAACATTCATAACCTTCTATCTTAATTCTATCGTATTCTCAAACAAAAAAAACAAAATCCTCCCCATTCTACTTATAAATTACTTTAAATATATATAGTATGCTACCTGAAAGTCAAAAAGCCGATCCACCCCTTCACCCTCCTGCTTCTCCACGAGGGGGCTGCGGTCAGCCACTATCTCCCCCCCCCCCCTCTCTTTCTTCCCCTCTATCTCTCGCTTAGCTACACACACACACACACACACACACACATATATATATAAGATAAGTTTTCCTTCATGTTTATCCACTTTGCTTCAATTATTTCTATGATGGACTCATGTAAACCGTAAAGTACAATCCTTCTCTCCATTTCCACGCTCAATTCCGTACACAGTCCAAACAAACATCCAATCTCGCAAAATCCGAAATCTGTATTTTTTTGTTATCTATTTAAGGTTTAAATACGGTGTTTTTGTCGTATTGAACAGAACAAATCTTGCAGTTTTGCTTTTTGTTAAATCGCTTGTTAAACATTCATAACCTTCTATCTTAATTCTATCGTATTCTCAAACAAAAAAAACAAAATCCTCCCCATTCTACTTATAAATTACTTTAAATATATATAGTATGCTACCTGAAAGTCAAAAAGCCGATCCACCCCTTCACCCTCCTGCTTCTCCACGAGGGGGCTGCGGTCAGCCACTATCTCCCCCCCCCCCTCTCTTTCTTCCCCTCTATCTCTCGCTTAGCTACACACACACACACACACACACACACATATATATATAAGATAAGTTTTCCTTCATGTTTATCCACTTTGCTTCAATTATTTCTATGATGGACTCATGTAAACCGTAAAGTACAATCCTTCTCTCCATTTCCACGCTCAATTCCGTACACAGTCCAAACAAACATCCAATCTCGCAAAATCCGAAATCTGTATTTTTTTGTTATCTATTTAAGGTTTAAATACGGTGTTTTTGTCGTATTGAACAGAACAAATCTTGCAGTTTTGCTTTTTGTTAAATCGCTTGTTAAACATTCATAACCTTCTATCTTAATTCTATCGTATTCTCAAACAAAAAAAACAAAATCCTCCCCATTCTACTTATAAATTACTTTAAATATATATAGTATGCTACCTGAAAGTCAAAAAGCCGATCCACCCCTTCACCCTCCTGCTTCTCCACGAGGGGGCTGCGGTCAGCCACTATCTCCCCCCCCCCCTCTCTTTCTTCCCCTCTATCTCTCGCTTAGCTACACACACACACACACACACACACACATATATATATAAGATAAGTTTTCCTTCATGTTTATCCACTTTGCTTCAATTATTTCTATGATGGACTCATGTAAACCGTAAAGTACAATCCTTCTCTCCATTTCCACGCTCAATTCCGTACACAGTCCAAACAAACATCCAATCTCGCAAAATCCGAAATCTGTATTTTTTTGTTATCTATTTAAGGTTTAAATACGGTGTTTTTGTCGTATTGAACAGAACAAATCTTGCAGTTTTGCTTTTTGTTAAATCGCTTGTTAAACATTCATAACCTTCTATCTTAATTCTATCGTATTCTCAAACAAAAAAAACAAAATCCTCCCCATTCTACTTATAAATTACTTTAAATATATATAGTATGCTACCTGAAAGTCAAAAAGCCGATCCACCCCTTCACCCTCCTGCTTCTCCACGAGGGGGCTGCGGTCAGCCACTATCTCCCCCCCCCCCCTCTCTTTCTTCCCCTCTATCTCTCGCTTAGCTACACACACACACACACACACACACACATATATATATAAGATAAGTTTTCCTTCATGTTTATCCACTTTGCTTCAATTATTTCTATGATGGACTCATGTAAACCGTAAAGTACAATCCTTCTCTCCATTTCCACGCTCAATTCCGTACACAGTCCAAACAAACATCCAATCTCGCAAAATCCGAAATCTGTATTTTTTTGTTATCTATTTAAGGTTTAAATACGGTGTTTTTGTCGTATTGAACAGAACAAATCTTGCAGTTTTGCTTTTTGTTAAATCGCTTGTTAAACATTCATAACCTTCTATCTTAATTCTATCGTATTCTCAAACAAAAAAAACAAAATCCTCCCCATTCTACTTATAAATTACTTTAAATATATATAGTATGCTACCTGAAAGTCAAAAAGCCGATCCACCCCTTCACCCTCCTGCTTCTCCACGAGGGGGCTGCGGTCAGCCACTATCTCCCCCCCCCCCCTCTCTTTCTTCCCCTCTATCTCTCGCTTAGCTACACACACACACACACACACACACACATATATATATAAGATAAGTTTTCCTTCATGTTTATCCACTTTGCTTCAATTATTTCTATGATGGACTCATGTAAACCGTAAAGTACAATCCTTCTCTCCATTTCCACGCTCAATTCCGTACACAGTCCAAACAAACATCCAATCTCGCAAAATCCGAAATCTGTATTTTTTTGTTATCTATTTAAGGTTTAAATACGGTGTTTTTGTCGTATTGAACAGAACAAATCTTGCAGTTTTGCTTTTTGTTAAATCGCTTGTTAAACATTCATAACCTTCTATCTTAATTCTATCGTATTCTCAAACAAAAAAAACAAAATCCTCCCCATTCTACTTATAAATTACTTTAAATATATATAGTATGCTACCTGAAAGTCAAAAAGCCGATCCACCCCTTCACCCTCCTGCTTCTCCACGAGGGGGCTGCGGTCAGCCACTATCTCCCCCCCCCCCCCTCTCTTTCTTCCCCTCTATCTCTCGCTTAGCTACACACACACACACACACACACACACATATATATATAAGATAAGTTTTCCTTCATGTTTATCCACTTTGCTTCAATTATTTCTATGATGGACTCATGTAAACCGTAAAGTACAATCCTTCTCTCCATTTCCACGCTCAATTCCGTACACAGTCCAAACAAACATCCAATCTCGCAAAATCCGAAATCTGTATTTTTTTGTTATCTATTTAAGGTTTAAATACGGTGTTTTTGTCGTATTGAACAGAACAAATCTTGCAGTTTTGCTTTTTGTTAAATCGCTTGTTAAACATTCATAACCTTCTATCTTAATTCTATCGTATTCTCAAACAAAAAAAACAAAATCCTCCCCATTCTACTTATAAATTACTTTAAATATATATAGTATGCTACCTGAAAGTCAAAAAGCCGATCCACCCCTTCACCCTCCTGCTTCTCCACGAGGGGGCTGCGGTCAGCCACTATCTCCCCCCCCCCCCTCTCTTTCTTCCCCTCTATCTCTCGCTTAGCTACACACACACACACACACACACACACATATATATATAAGATAAGTTTTCCTTCATGTTTATCCACTTTGCTTCAATTATTTCTATGATGGACTCATGTAAACCGTAAAGTACAATCCTTCTCTCCATTTCCACGCTCAATTCCGTACACAGTCCAAACAAACATCCAATCTCGCAAAATCCGAAATCTGTATTTTTTTGTTATCTATTTAAGGTTTAAATACGGTGTTTTTGTCGTATTGAACAGAACAAATCTTGCAGTTTTGCTTTTTGTTAAATCGCTTGTTAAACATTCATAACCTTCTATCTTAATTCTATCGTATTCTCAAACAAAAAAAACAAAATCCTCCCCATTCTACTTATAAATTACTTTAAATATATATAGTATGCTACCTGAAAGTCAAAAAGCCGATCCACCCCTTCACCCTCCTGCTTCTCCACGAGGGGGCTGCGGTCAGCCACTATCTCCCCCCCCCCCTCTCTTTCTTCCCCTCTATCTCTCGCTTAGCTACACACACACACACACACACACACACATATATATATAAGATAAGTTTTCCTTCATGTTTATCCACTTTGCTTCAATTATTTCTATGATGGACTCATGTAAACCGTAAAGTACAATCCTTCTCTCCATTTCCACGCTCAATTCCGTACACAGTCCAAACAAACATCCAATCTCGCAAAATCCGAAATCTGTATTTTTTTGTTATCTATTTAAGGTTTAAATACGGTGTTTTTGTCGTATTGAACAGAACAAATCTTGCAGTTTTGCTTTTTGTTAAATCGCTTGTTAAACATTCATAACCTTCTATCTTAATTCTATCGTATTCTCAAACAAAAAAAACAAAATCCTCCCCATTCTACTTATAAATTACTTTAAATATATATAGTATGCTACCTGAAAGTCAAAAAGCCGATCCACCCCTTCACCCTCCTGCTTCTCCACGAGGGGGCTGCGGTCAGCCACTATCTCCCCCCCCCCCTCTCTTTCTTCCCCTCTATCTCTCGCTTAGCTACACACACACACACACACACACACACATATATATATAAGATAAGTTTTCCTTCATGTTTATCCACTTTGCTTCAATTATTTCTATGATGGACTCATGTAAACCGTAAAGTACAATCCTTCTCTCCATTTCCACGCTCAATTCCGTACACAGTCCAAACAAACATCCAATCTCGCAAAATCCGAAATCTGTATTTTTTTGTTATCTATTTAAGGTTTAAATACGGTGTTTTTGTCGTATTGAACAGAACAAATCTTGCAGTTTTGCTTTTTGTTAAATCGCTTGTTAAACATTCATAACCTTCTATCTTAATTCTATCGTATTCTCAAACAAAAAAAACAAAATCCTCCCCATTCTACTTATAAATTACTTTAAATATATATAGTATGCTACCTGAAAGTCAAAAAGCCGATCCACCCCTTCACCCTCCTGCTTCTCCACGAGGGGGCTGCGGTCAGCCACTATCTCCCCCCCCCCTCTCTTTCTTCCCCTCTATCTCTCGCTTAGCTACACACACACACACACACACACACACATATATATATAAGATAAGTTTTCCTTCATGTTTATCCACTTTGCTTCAATTATTTCTATGATGGACTCATGTAAACCGTAAAGTACAATCCTTCTCTCCATTTCCACGCTCAATTCCGTACACAGTCCAAACAAACATCCAATCTCGCAAAATCCGAAATCTGTATTTTTTTGTTATCTATTTAAGGTTTAAATACGGTGTTTTTGTCGTATTGAACAGAACAAATCTTGCAGTTTTGCTTTTTGTTAAATCGCTTGTTAAACATTCATAACCTTCTATCTTAATTCTATCGTATTCTCAAACAAAAAAAACAAAATCCTCCCCATTCTACTTATAAATTACTTTAAATATATATAGTATGCTACCTGAAAGTCAAAAAGCCGATCCACCCCTTCACCCTCCTGCTTCTCCACGAGGGGGCTGCGGTCAGCCACTATCTCCCCCCCCCCCCTCTCTTTCTTCCCCTCTATCTCTCGCTTAGCTACACACACACACACACACACACACACATATATATATAAGATAAGTTTTCCTTCATGTTTATCCACTTTGCTTCAATTATTTCTATGATGGACTCATGTAAACCGTAAAGTACAATCCTTCTCTCCATTTCCACGCTCAATTCCGTACACAGTCCAAACAAACATCCAATCTCGCAAAATCCGAAATCTGTATTTTTTTGTTATCTATTTAAGGTTTAAATACGGTGTTTTTGTCGTATTGAACAGAACAAATCTTGCAGTTTTGCTTTTTGTTAAATCGCTTGTTAAACATTCATAACCTTCTATCTTAATTCTATCGTATTCTCAAACAAAAAAAACAAAATCCTCCCCATTCTACTTATAAATTACTTTAAATATATATAGTATGCTACCTGAAAGTCAAAAAGCCGATCCACCCCTTCACCCTCCTGCTTCTCCACGAGGGGGCTGCGGTCAGCCACTATCTCCCCCCCCCCCCCTCTCTTTCTTCCCCTCTATCTCTCGCTTAGCTACACACACACACACACACACACACACATATATATATAAGATAAGTTTTCCTTCATGTTTATCCACTTTGCTTCAATTATTTCTATGATGGACTCATGTAAACCGTAAAGTACAATCCTTCTCTCCATTTCCACGCTCAATTCCGTACACAGTCCAAACAAACATCCAATCTCGCAAAATCCGAAATCTGTATTTTTTTGTTATCTATTTAAGGTTTAAATACGGTGTTTTTGTCGTATTGAACAGAACAAATCTTGCAGTTTTGCTTTTTGTTAAATCGCTTGTTAAACATTCATAACCTTCCAGCTAGCTACCCCACACCCCTCCCTCCCGCCCCCACACGCCACCATACTTAATACGTGGACCAATCATAAGCCAGAGCCCCCCCCCCCCCCCCGCATCACCACCATTATTATAAGCCAGAGCCACCCACCCCCACCCCCACGCATCACCATTATTATTATTACGCGGACCAAATCATAAGCCAGAGGCCTATACTATCGCTTGCCCGGTTGCCTTCGATATATGATGGATGGATGGATGGATGGATGGACGGACGGACTGCGGAATCCTTGGAGAGTGGAAGGGAGAGAAAAATCTGGACGCCCAGAGCGAAAATGCCAATGCTAAAGTCAAATTCACCTCGTGGACGAGAATGCGAGCACTCTTCTTTGTTTCGCCCGCGGATGGCTAACATAACCCCATCTCCCCCCGCCCCACACCACCCCCACCCTCCAAACGCGATCCAAAACTTCAGAGTTGGTACCATAAATGTAGGCACCCTAAAGGGTCGCGCTAACGAGGTTGTAGAAATGCTTGAACGTAAGGAGGTCGATGTTTGTTGTATTCAAGAGACCAGGTGGAGGGGTGGGTCTGCTAGATTCATTGAGGGTAAAAAACGATGTTATAAGCTTTTCTGGGTGGGAAACGACGATGGGCTGGGTGGAGTAGGAATCATGGTAGCAGAAAAGTGGGCAGATAAGATAATAGACGTAAATAGAGTGAACGACAGAATAATTAAAATAAGACTTGTCCTCAATAGAACTACGGTGACAGTAATATCTGCGTACGCACCCCAATCCGGACTGCCCGGCACTATAAAAGACAGATTCTATGAGACACTGTTGCTAACTACCTCCCAAATATCTGACAGTGACTATATAATTATTGCAGGCGACCTAAATGGTCACGTTGGACAACATTGTGACGGCTATGACGAAATCCATGGAGGCTATGGGTTTGGTACTAGAAATGAGGAAGGCTCCAGAATTCTGGAATACTGTGATGCAAATAACCTAACTATCTGTAACACTAACTTCAAAAAACGTGACAATCACCTGATTACCTATAGATCCGGGGAACACACAAGCCAGGTAGATTATATCCTTACCAGAAGACGTGACAGAGTGTCTGTTGTAAACACTAAATCCCTCCCCCATGAAGAATGCACCTCCCAACATAGACTGATAATTAGCGACCTCATAGTCAGGACGAGACGCACCCGACAGCAGAAGAGGACTATCCTCAGGAGGAAAATATGGAAACTAAAAGACCCCACAGCCAGAAATAAATTTCAAAGCATATTACTTGATGCTTTCGACAGTAAGGAAGAGCATCTAGAATCGGACAATATAGAGGGACAGTGGAAATTTCTGAAAGCTAACCTGCTGTTGGCGACAGACGAAGTCTGTGGCTGGAGCAGGCCTGTAGGCAGGAGGAGAGTAACATGGTGGTGGAACAGTAAGGTGGAGGGGTCAATTAAGGCCAAAAAGCAGGCTTGGAAAGTATGGCGGGATGGGGGAAGTAGAGTAGACTATCAAGTGGCCAGGAGGGAAGCTAGGAGAGAAGTGTACTTAGCAAGAAGGGAAGCTGAGGAAAGAAAGTTCAAGCATGTTCTACAACGCGATGACCAAAAACGTGAGGTGTTCAGGATTGCCAGGCAATGCGTCAAGGAAAACCGTGATATTGTCGGGGAGAAGTGTGTACTTAACGATGATGGCATACTTGCCATCACCGACACTGATAAGAAGGTAGCTTGGAAGTGTCACTATGAAAGGCTACTAAATGAGGAGAATAAATGGGAGAAAGACAGTCTCCCCCATATCGACCCGATAGAGGGACCAGCAGTGTTAGTCGAGGGGAGTATAATAAGTAAGGCAATCAAGGATATGAAGACTGGTAAGGCGGCTGGGCCTTCGGAAATAGTTGCTGAGATGCTGAAGGCATCTGGCACGGTGGGACACACCATGGTCACCCGCATAGTTAACCAAGTCGTACAGAATGGGGTTGTTCCGAAGGACTGGCATAGCAGCATCATCGTTAACTGTTATAAGGGTAAAGGAGACGCCCTAGATAGGAGTAACTATAGAGGCATTAAATTAATCGACCAGGTCATGAAGGTCACGGAAAAAGTAATAGCGCAACTAATCAGAGAGAGAATTGATCTAGATGAAATGCAGTTCGGGTTTGTGTCAGGCAAAAGCACCACAGACGCTCTTTTCATAGTACGACAACTACAGGAGAAGTACCTAGCTAAAGGTAAACCCCTCTACTTAGCTTTTGTCGACCTGGAGAAAGCCTTCGACAGAGTCCCCCGCTCCATTATCTGGTGGGCTCTTAGAAAACTAGGCGTTGACGAATGGCTTGTGAGGGCTATACAAGCCATGTATAAAGAAACAGTCAGCAAGGTTAGAATTAACAACGAATATAGTGAAGAGTTTAGCGTAAAAGTTGGCGTCCATCAGGGCTCTGTTCTCAGCCCCCTACTATTTATTATTGCCCTTCAGGCTATAACAGAGGAGTTCAAGACAGGCTGCCCATGGGAACTCCTATACGCAGACGACCTGACACTCATAGCGGAATCAATGGCCGAGCTAGAGAAGAAATTCCAAACATGGAAGCACGGCCTAGAGTCAAAAGGACTTAAAATTAACCTGGCTAAGACCAAAGTTCTAGTTTGTAGGAAAGAAAACAAGGCGGCGGTCCCTTCTGGGAAATGGTCGTGCTCGGTATGTAGGAAAGGCGTAGGTAGAAACTCCATCTTATGTCCTAAATGCAAAGTATGGGTGCATAAAAGATGTAGTGGGATCACAGGTAAGCTAACTAAGAACATAGACTTTACATGTGGCCGGTGTTCTGGTGCAATAAGTAGCAGCAAGTGCCCACAAAATACTAGCTCTTTCAATTGCGCAGAGGGTTTTATAGAAATAGTGGACAGCTTCCGTTACCTGGGCGATAAAATCAGCAGTGGGGGAGGGTGCTCTGAAAGTACTGTAGCTAGAGTCAGAACTGGTTGGAAAAAGTTCAGAGAGCTTATACCACTATTAGCTGCTAAAGGGTTCTCCCTAAAAATGAAAGGCAGGTTGTACGATGCCTGCATACGAACAGCAATGTTGCATGGTAGTGAGACCTGGGCATTGTGTGCAGAGGATATACGCAGACTAGAGAGGAACGAAGCTTGCATGCTCCGCTGGATGTGTAACAGTAATATACGTGAACGGCAAAGCATAAACGAACTAAGGAAAAAATTAGAGATAAGAGGGATCAGATGTTGTTTACTCGAGAGAAGGCTGCGTTGGTATGGACACGTGATGCGCATGAAAGTCGATAGCTGTATTACAAAGTGCAGGGCAATAAAGATAGACGGTAGCCACGGAATAGGCAGACCTAGAAAAACATGGGATGAGCTGATAAACTCCGACCTCACACACTTACACCTCTCCAAGACAATGTCACTGGACCGTGACCTTTGGCGGTACTCAGTAACAGAGAAGACCCGCCTTGCCAGTAGGCATCTCTAACAAAATACACCCCTCCCGCCGCCACCCCCACCCCATCCACACCACCCCGTTCTATGTAAAGTTATGTTGGTGCCGCGCCATCCAGGCCGAAACAAATGAGATCGTGTAGGTGTCACGACAAAAAAACACACAGTCCACGCTGTAATGTGGCCGTGTAGGCAACACGGTAAAAACCTCCCAGACCCACACTGTAAATGTGGTTGGTGTTAGGAAGGGCATCCAACTGTAGAAAACCTGCCAGACAGTCCTATGCGAGCAAGACAATCACTCTTGCCTCAAGTGGGACTACCCCCGTCCAAACCCATGCAAGCGTGGAACACGGACGTTAAACGTTGATGATGATGATGATGATGATATATATATATATTATATATTATATATATATATTATATATATATATATATATATATATATATATATATATATATATATATATATATATTATATATATATATTATATATATATATTATATATAAATATTATATATATTATATTACATGTCTATACTTTCTATTTCAGGTCTAACTCCAGCTACATCACATACGATATCTGTACGAGCCAAAAGTCTTCTTTCCAATTTTGAGGAAGAACGCAGTGACGAGAGGAAAGAACAACTAACAGAGAGGATAGAATTTAAGACTTTAGCTGGAGGTATGCTCATATTTATATTAATTTCCCTCCCATTAATTCCCCTATTAATTTGCCGTTAATTTTTCATTAATTTCCCCATGTGTTTTCCCCCCATTAATTTTTTTTTTTTTTTTTTTTTTCCCCCATTAATTTTCTCCATTAATTATTTTCATGATTTTTTTTGTCTGCAGGTTTACCTGATCCCCCACTTGATGTCCAAGTTGAAGTCGGACCTAAAGAAGGTACGGTCTTACTAACGTGGCTTCCTGTTACAATCAATTCATCAGGAATATCTCCGTCGGGCGTCATCAAAGGTTATGTTATATACGCTGATGGGAAGAAGCTGAAAGAAGTCCATGGTCCAATAAGTAAGTAGACTAATTAATTAGTTAGGTTGGTTAATTAGTTTGATTGGTTAATTAATTATATTAGTTAATTAATTATAATGGTTAATTAATTATAATGGTTAACTAATTAGATCAGTTAACTAATTAGATTAGTTAACTAATTAGATTGGTTAACTAATTAGATTGGTTAATTAATTGGCTGGTTAAGTAATCAATTGCCTTTCATCCTTACAAGGTTGATAAAATAAAGTACCAGTAATGCACTGGGGTCAATTTAATCGACTTTTCCCTTCCCCCCCAAAAAAAAAGATGTTGGCCTTATGCTTAGAGACAATTATGATTGATTGGCAGTATCGGTAGAGGGTCGGACACCATGCTAGGGCAGTGGATTGGCAGTATCGGTAGAGGGTCGGACACCATGCTAGGGCAGTGGATTGGCAGTATCGGTAGAAGGTCAGACACCATGCTAGGGCAGTGGATTGGCAGTATCGGTAGAGGGTCGGACACCATGCTAGGGCAGTGGATTGGCAGTATCGGTAGAGGGTCGGACACCATGCTAGGGCAGTGGATTGGCAGTATCGGTAGAGGGTCGGACACCATGCTAGGGCAGTGGATTGGCAGTATCGATGGAGGGTCGGACACCATGCTAGGGCAGTGGATTGGCAGTATCGGTAGAAGGTCGGACACCATGCTAGGGCAGTGGATTGGCAGTATCGGTAGAAGGTCGGACACCATGCTAGGGCAGTGGATTGGCAGTATCGGTAGAAGGTCGGACACCATGCTAGGGCAGTGGATTGGCAGTATCGGTAGAAAGTCGGACACCATGCTAGGGCAGTGGATTGGCAGTATCGGTAGAGGGTCGGACACCATGCTTTGACGCATAGAGTTACGGCCCTTTCCTATCTGAGTTCAAATGCCACCGAGGTTAACTTTGCCTTTCATCCTTATGGTGTCGATAAAATAAAGTACCAGTAATACACTGGGATAATTGCTGGCATTGTACCAAAAAGTAGAAACAACTATTATTATTAATATTTGCTATTTTCCTCTCATTTACTTCCGCAGACGATCACATATTACTAACGAGCAACGACTGTTGTGGTCGTATGCCTGATCGATTAACTGTCCGCACACTGGCAGACAACAACGAGGAATCTGTGGACTCCCAGGGGGTAATACTACCTCCGAACCTTCTCAAAGAAATGGCAGCTAAAACAGCCAAGAACATCGCATACGAAGCTGTTGCGGCCAGAAAGGTAAAATATTTTACTTACCTTTATATTCTGGGGTTTGTTGTTGGTGTTGTTGTTGTTATATTTTGTTTTGATACCACTACACCACACCACTACACTACACCACACCATACCACCACTCCACACCATGATACTATACCACTACACCATACCATGCCAAACCATACCACCACTCTGCCACACCATACCATACTACCACACTATACCATACCACTCTACCACACCACACTACACTACACCACCACAAAATGCCAAACTACACCATTACTACCATACCATTACCCCCATATCACACCATACCACACTACAACACCCTACCATACCACCACACCACTATACTATACCACTACACCATACCACCACTCTACAACACAATACCATACTACCACACTGCACCATACCACTCTACCACACTACACCACACCTTACCACTGTACTACACCACTCTACCACATCACACCACCATACCACTACACCATACCACTCCTATAGTGCAGCACTATATACCTTGCATGTTCTCCTGCTTCTGTTGCCAGTCCAACTGTTACAGTGAAAAACACGAGGAATACACCAATGACACCGACGAAGAGATAGAAGCAGCGTTCCGAGCATGTTCTGATATGGAGGTTGGAGCAAGTACAAAGAAGGTAAGCTTCCCTCCGTCTTTCTACGTGACTTCCTCCGACATGACTCTCCTGTCCGCAGTCAGTTGACTTACTGGTACATTTCTCAAATCTCTCAGATTTAATTCTTAATGTTTGTGTTTAACCCTTTAGCATTTAAATCAGCCATATCCAGCCAGAGTTCTGTCACCTCTTTCTGTTCAAACCAGCTGTAACCGGCTGATTGTACTGATGTTAAACTGGCCGAATCCAGCCAGAGTTCTGTCACCTCTTTCTATTCAAACCAGCTGTAACTGGCCACTCACACATATGTTAAGGTATTGTTCTCAAAATAAATAATATCAAAATCTTGTAGATTCGATATTATGTGAGATAAAGCCTTTTCTGTGAAAATACAATAGTATATATAGAGTTATATATATACAATAGGAAATATAGAGTAATATAAATGCTAAAGGGTTAAATACTTTCATAAATTAGGGCAGTGAATTAAGAGTTGTTAATATGTCGGTTAGAATGTTTTGCCTGCTTCAGAATTACCCAATATCTCATAGGAGGTTTCTCAGGTGTTTTAATGATAGGGATTTCCAGTCCTATCATGTTGCCGTTACAGTTCACACCTACTTTATGTAGGATTGAAATTTGCTCAAAACATGTTGTCATATGAAGGAAACAGTTCTAGTCCTGTAGAAGCCATTTTTATATTAAATTATAATATATATATATATATATATATATATATATATACGGGGTAACAAATAATAGTTATATCCAGTCCCCTTAGGTGTAGTCCAGTTATGGTATTCCGGGTAGTGGATGATATCAACGCTAGGCTTGGTTTGACTCAACAAGGCGTATTCATAGTGATGTTGCGAGAATGGTGTAATTCCTATGTTGTAAACACTTGGAGTAATAATAAATCAGGAAAGAAGATTGACATGGTTTGCAATACAAAAATTCCTTTCATGCCTGTATATTCTCTTCATTCTCGCATGCTCCGAAGAACTGACTGGTTATAATTTTGTATTGGCGATCGAGTAACGTGAAAAGAAGCGAATAGCGATCTCTAGACCTACCAGTTCAGAGAAACAATTGTCAGCAATGAGATTAAAAACCTTTTTTGTATTGCAAACCATGTCAATCTTCTTTCCTGATATATATATATATATATATATATATATATATATATTATCATCATCATCATCATCATCGTTTAACGTCCATCTTCCAAGCTTGCATGGGTTTGGACGGGAGTTTTCCCACTTGAGGCAAGAGTGGTTGTCTTGCTCGCATAGGACTGTCTGGCGGGTTTCTATGGCTGGATGCCCTTCCTAACACCAACCACGTTTACAGTGTGGACTGGGAGGTTTTTACCGTGTTACCTACACGGCCACATTACAGCGTGGACTGTGTGTTTTTTTGTCGTGACACCTACACGACCTCATTTGTTTCAGCCTGGATGTTGTGGTACCAACATAACTTTACATTGAAAGGGGTGGTGTGGATGGGGTGGGGGTAGTGGGACGGGGGTGTATTTTTGTTAGAGGTGCCTACTGACTGTAGTAGGTTTCACTTTGTACTTAGGTAAGGCGGGTCTTCTGTATTACTGTGTAGCGCCAAAGATCTTGGTCCAGTGACATTGTCTATATATTTATATATATATTTACATATATTTATATATATATATATATATATATATATATATATATATATATATATATATGTTAAACGATGGTGATGATATATAAATTTAACCCAGGTTCAATCGGGGGTAACCACATTAAGTAAGGTACTCAAGGGCTTCCTGATGATTTCTCCTGAATGAAACAGTTCTAGTCCTGTAGAAGCCATTTCTACATAAAATATATATATATATATAATTAGTCATTTTGGAAGCCTCAACAATGCAGATGAGTAAATCTGCAGGTAACAGAATCCGGTGGTAATGAGAGAGATGTAAGAGGAAATGTAGAATGCGATGTATAGGGTGTAGAGGAACGTAGGAAATAATAACATCAGATAGAGTTACCTTGGAAGTGATTTAATTGTCCCTATATTTCGGATTTTGCATCCATCATATATTATAGAAAATGAGGAAGTTTTATCATTTTTAAATATAATTTTCTGCTCGAATCACAAATTAAAATGCTTCCCCACCTCCCATCAAGCACCTTTTTATTTTTTTTTTTTTTTGTTAAGTTGCATGTAATTAAAATTTTGGACGTAAACATTTTCTTTGTTTTTTTTTTTTATTATTTTTTATTATTATTTTTCTAATATTTTAAAGACTCGTTGCTTGTTTGTTGTTGTTGTTGTCACCTAACACGCCTACGCCACTACACATGCATCACCAACAACAACAACAGTTGACCAGTTCACTCACTAATACTACTTCATTACTCTCTTTATAAACTCACAACAATAATACAGATCTGCAATGGACTAACTTGCTTTGTTCTTTCTGTTTTTTTAATATTTTTAAACATATATATATAAATATTTTGTTGTTGAAAATGACAAGGGTTGAGCTTAGTACAAACATATAAGCATACATACACACATACACATTCATACATATACATTCACACACACACACTCACACACACTTACTCACACACATATGTATATATGTTTGTTTATATAATAATAAACAAGAAAGACGGTTTTGTTTGTCCATCCCTATTTATTTTGTTATATGTATTTCAAAGACATAAGGCAGTTATATAACAACTACCCTACATGTTTTCTTCAGACAAAAATCCAAACGAGATGTAAAATTCCATTGATATTTTACTGGTCATACGTGTTATTAACTCCCCCCCCCCCCCCCCGACCAGTAACCATATGCTTGGATTTTTGTCTGAAGAGAACATGTAGGACAGTTGTTATACAACTGCCTTCTTTGAAATATATATAACAAAATAAATAGGGATGTACGAACGAAACCGTCTTTCTTGTTTATTATTATAATAAAACTCCAGATTAACAAAAACCATAGAGTGCTTTATACCTGTTGAGAAAGTTCGGAAGATTTTCAATCAACCAACTGTCTTCAATTGAATATGTACATATATATATATATATATATATATATATATATATATATATATATATATATATATATATATAGGAACAAGTAAGACCCCGACGGCTGAGCTCAAGCCGTTTCGACGGCTAATTCAGTCCAGAATTAGCCGTCGAAACGGCTTGAGCTCAGCCGTCGGGGTCTTACTTGTTCCTATTACCCACTCTACTACCCTAAGTATTGAGTACTTTGGTGCGTTATGGTCCACCTGGTTCCTTACCACATTTCCTTCGTTATATATATATATATATATATATGATGGTTGTCTACTTAATACAAAACCTGACCGCATCAGTGTACATGGAGCTCAGTTCTAGCATGAAAACCCATGTGGCTTTTTAGACCAGACATACTTTTAAAATGTCGTCAACATAAATTTCACCTTAGTTTCGAAGTAGCTTCAACTGCCTGAGTTGTCTGATATTGGTGAACCTTGAAATGTCTCTTTAGACCTCCTTTAGATTTGTATATTTTGTGACACATGTGGCATTGATAAGTGTGGACTGGTTGATATGTTCTGAGGTCAGTAGGAAGTGTCCTATGGTGTGCTCTCATGTAAGATTGAAATCCAGCTTCACATATACACACACACATATATATATATATACACACATACATATATACACGTACATGTAGAGACTTGCTAGAAAGACACAATGACCTTCACCTTGCTTCCTTAGATTTCACAGGAAAAAAATATATATATATATAAACAAAAAAAAAAAAAAAACTGACCCCAAAACAAGCAAACCACCTCTATTTTGGTCTTAAAACATTTGCTATACTTTAGGATGCACACATTAACATATTCTGTGTCCACGATCGCTGTAGTAGTGGCTCTGAACTTTCGGATATTGCCGAGGTCGATGAGGAGCCAGAGGGTGAAACTACAGTGGCACCACAGGCTGCTTCTGGTGCCGGACCTTTCAACAGATATTCAAATGGAATAAAGGTAACAGCAACAAAAGTGCCCTAGCTTGCATTGCTCTTTGTTAAGTAGTCTGGGATGCATGAGGACTGGAGATCTTTCTGCTGCCTTTGGTACTTATTGGTCTCTTCAACCTTTTATATTGTGTATATATACATATGTGTGTGTGTGTGTGTATATATATATATGTGTGTGTGTGTATGTATATATATATATGTGTGTGTGTGGGGGGGTGTATATATGTGTGTGTGTATATATATATATATATAGATATATAGATATATATATATATGTATGTATGTATGTATATATGTGTATATATATATATATATACACACATATATATATATATATATATATATACACATGTATGTATATATGTGTATATATATATATACACACATATATATATGTATATATATATATATACACATATATATATATATGTATATATATATTTATATATACATACACATATATGTGTATATATATATATATATATATATATATATGTATATATATATATATATATATACGTGTATATATATATATACACATATATATATACGTGTATATATATATATACACATATATATATATATACACACATATATATATACATACATATATATATATATATACACATATATATGTGTGTGTATATATAAATTAAATTTCTTACATTGATTCTTACTCAAAGAATATGGTTTTTATCATTATTTTCTCTTCCCACACCCTACCCACCCACACAGACCCTACACACACCTACCCACCTATACCCACCCACCCCCACATACACCTACCCCCACCCACACAGACCCTACACACACCTACCCACCTACACCCACCCACCCCCACACACACAGACCCTACACACACCTACCCACCTACCCACCTACACCCACCCACCCCACATACACCTACCCCCACCCACACAGACCCTACACACACCTACCCACCCCCACATGAAAATCTCATAGACTTCTGTAGCCACTAAACTGTGAGCCACCCAAGGGTAGGTTGAGAAGTTCACAGACTGACCAAGATACTCTCATGGAATGACCAAATGAGGTTTATTTTTCAACATATTCCCCTGGAAAAAGTTGAAATTAATGTCATGCAAGATTTCACAGCTCTAGCATCCCTCCTTCATAGTCACCCTATGACCAAGATACTCTCATGGAATGACCAAATGAGGTTTATTTTTCAACATATTCCCCTGGAAAGAAACGATGCAGTTATTGTTGATGGTTTCTTATATAGGCACAAGGCCAGCAATGTTGGGGACGGGACAGTCGATTAAATGGACCCCAGTGCATTACTGGTATTAATAATAAGAGTTGAAATTGTCATGCACGATTTCACAGCTCTAACATCAATCCTTTATATTCAGTCTATGAACTTCCCAGCCTTCCCTCATGAATATATATCATCATCATCATCATCATACGTCCGCTGTTCCCTGTATGTGTATATATATATATATATGTATATATATGTATATATATATATACATACATACACACACACAAGGGAAGGTTGAGAAGTTCATAGGCTGACCAAGTTACTCTCATGGAATGACCAAATGAGGTTTATTTTTCAACATAGTCCCTGGAAAGAAACAATGCAGTTATTATTAATAATAAAAGTTGAAATGAATGGCATGCAAGATTTCACAGCTTTAGCATCACTCCTTCATAGTCTGACTATGAACTGTTCAGCCGACCCTCATATATACAATGTCAGATCACCTGATATCGTTCATCTAGCGACAGAGAAACTGGCTTATTTAGATAATTAATTTAATAACTATTTAAGTAGTTAAGAATCTTCCGTAAATATAAAATCTATCAACTACCGCCATTTAATGGCTAACTTGGCTTTATTTCTGGCTTTTCTCATATTTCTCCTTGGTTTTTATTATTTTAGATATTTTTTACTCCTTTTTTTGTTTTTTGTTCCATTTTGTTTTTATTTTGTTTTTATTTCTTCCGTAAATTAATTAATTTTTTTTTTGTTTTTTTTTTGTCAATTGCTTCTGTCAACATTCTTCTTAATGACATCCGCAGAGATTGTTTACACACATACACACTCACACATATATTCATACACACACATACATATGCATATACACTCAAACAGACTTACATACACATACATATACATTATACACTCAAACGCGCTTACAAGCACATACATACACATACATGCAAACATACACACATACATTCACACACACACACCTACACCCTTACACACACACACACACACACACACTCAAACTCACATCTACACACTCATGCACACACACACACACACACTTACATCTATACATTCATGCACACACACACATCTACACACACACACTCACATCTACACACACACATCTCCACACACATACATATAGTCTTGGAAAAACTAAGTTTTATTCTTCTAGAAATCTAGAAAACATTAACTCTAAAAAAACTTTAGAAATTCTTTATTTACCGTATTTCCCGGCGTCGAAGATGCTTTTTTTCCCTAAACTAAGTCTCAAAAATCTACCATGAGTCCTGGAGGCAGAAGGTTGTTTATTATTTTTTTTCAAATTTATGGTTGTCAAAATTAGGGTGGGTCCTTGGGGACGAAGTGTCTTCAGCACCAGGAAATACGGTATATATATTTTATCTCAATTAGTTTCCAAACATTGTGATAATCAGGGGTTTTATATAAAGTCTTCTTCTTGTGTCATCCATCTATCGAAGGTGAAGCCTTCATTTTGCTTTATCTAATGGCTAGAATATATGCAACTCACCACACCTACATACTCATAAATTTCTCTGCTAACTGGAACAGTTATGCCAACCCATTTTCAAATTAATAGATCATCTACAAAGACACTTAGTTAAAGGGTTAATATTTACTTCTTAAAACCCATGATTATCACAAAGTTGTGAAACCAGTTAGGTTAATATAAATAAACTGAAAGATTTTAAGTGTATCTACGACATAATATATATAAACATATCTTCCATCTTCTCAAATTTTCTCTCTGGCTTTTGAACCCTGTAAAACCTTTTACTGCTTTGTAAAAAACCTCTTCTTCTTCTTCTTCTTCTTCTTCTTCTTCTTCTTCTTCTTCTTCTTCTTCTTCTTCTTCCTGGCTTTAGAAAAGACTATTCTAGAACATTATTAGTGTTAGCTGCTTCCAGCTAAAAGTCTTAATCTCGCTTTCGCTTTTGCACAAATATTCCTGATTGAAGCAACATTAAATTTTAGCCAATATATTTATATTTATTTATAATTATTTATATTTATTTATATTTATTTATTTTTGTGTGTTTTTGATGGTTGATTGCTTTTCTTCTTTTTTTATTTTCTATTTTTTTTTATTATTTTTATTTTCTATTTTTTTTTTCTATTTTTTTTTCTTTTGTCTTTTTTTTTTTTTTCTATAGTATCAACTATTATTTTAGTTGCTTTGTTTTCTTTTAACAACAATAATAATAATAGTCATTTCATTTATTGGCCACAAGTACCGACATGTAGGGGACAATACAAAGACAGGGACAGTGGGGGTTTACAATAAGGTCGAGTAAAAGTGCACAATGGCGAGACTAATTTAACAATGAAGATATAAAAAATATATATAAAATAAACTATGCATCATTTTATTATTATTATTATTATTATTATTATTATTATTAAGGGCGGTGAATTGGCAGTATCGGTAGAGGGTCGGACGCCATGCTTTGATGCATAGAGTTACGGCCCTTTACGGTCTGAGTTCAAATCCCGCCGAGGTTAACTTTTCCTTTCAACCTTACGGGGTCGATAAAATAAAGTACCAGTAATACACTGGAGTAATTGCTGGCCTTGTGTCAAAAAGTAGAAACAATTATTATTATTATTTTTATTTTCTTTCATTATTGTTTCTGAGATATATGCCGAATGTCTTCCCGACACCTAGGGCAAATAAATTCACTGTGTGCATTGGTAAGCCAGTTAATAAAGCACATTGATTATAATTTTTTTTAAAAAAAATGTTATTATTATTATTATTATTATTATTATTTACATAATCTACGTCAACAAGTTCTTTATTTTGTTTATGCTTTTTTTTGTGTTTGTTTTTTTTATAATTTTTAAATATTTACTTTAATTATTTGGACTGTTTTTATTATAACCATTTGTTGATTTTACATATATTTTTTATTATTATAATTATTATATATATATATATATATATATATATATATATATATAACGAAGGAATTGTGGTAAGGAACCAGATGGGCCATAACGCACCAGAGTACTCAATACTTAGGGTAGTAGAGTGGGAAATAGGAAAAATGTATGATCCCGACGGCAGAGCTCAAGCCGTTTCGACGGCTATTTTGAGTCCAGAAATAGCCGTCGAAACGGCTTGAGCTCTGCTGTCGGGATCATACATTTTTCCTATATATATATATATATATATATATATATATTATATATAAAAAATATATGAAAAATATTATACATATTATATATAAAAAAAAGAACAAAAAGGGAAAAAAGAAGAGAAGAGAGAAGGGAAAAGGAAAGGGGAGGAAGAAAAGAGAGTCCACGCTGTAGTGTGGTCGCGTAGGTAACACGGTAAAAAGCTCCCAGTTCCACACTATAAATGTGGTTGGTGTTAGGAAGGGCATCCAGCCTTAGAAAACCTGCCAGACAGTCCTATATGAGCGAGACACGGTCACTCGACCATGATACATGATCCAGTATCTCCTGAAAGAGTCGTAGGGGCCCCATATTGAGATATGGTGTTTCTGGAGTACTTTAAAACCTTGTGGAGCCCATCTCCTCCCTAGGCCAACACACACACACACACACATATATATATATATATATATATATAATTAAATATTATTTTACAAAAAAAAGGCTGTTAGATTGGCAGAATCGGTAGAGCATCAGATAAAACACTGTTGTATTGTTTGTTCTGGCTCTTTACGTTCTGAGTTAAAATATCCCGCTAAACCCAGCTTTGCTACCTTTCGTCTTTCTTGGGTCAATAGAGCATCAGACAACATTCCTTATGGCATAGTGTTATGTCCCTTTACATTCTGAGTTGAAATCCCACTGAGGTTAGCTTTGCCCTATATCCTTACAGGGTTTGATAAAATAAAGTACCAGTCATGTACTGGGGTTGATTTAATCAACTTTAACCACCACCACCACCACCCCCCAAAAAAGAAAGTAATTTGCTGGTTTTGTGTCCAAATTAGTTCAAATTATATCTTTGTTTTGTTTGTTTTATTTCGGCAGGTCCCACCAGATAGATCTGCATTCCATTCTCCAATTCGAAGACCTTCCAGTAAAGCTAATGATAGAAGAACTTCACAGCATGGTATGAACATCCCTGCTATTGGTAAATAAAACATTTTCTTTATATATATATATATATATAAATATATATATATATATATATAAGCACCCAGTACACTCTTTAAAGTAGTTTGTGTTAAGAAGGGCATCCAGCTGTAGAAAGCTTACCATACAAAGGGCTGAGAGGATCCTTCAGTTGTGTCAAAGGCATAACAGCCTCTTTAGTGTTGGTGACCTACAAGATAAATGCACCCTGTACACTCTGTAAAGTGGTTGGTGTTAGGAAGGGCATGTACAGTCTTAGAAATAACTGTTAAATAAAGTTTTTTAAATTCTTAAAAATGTTTGAATTAGCAAGGGAGATAATTTTAATCAGATCAGTTAAATGAAATTTCCAAAACATATATACATCCTTAATTCCTTTAACAATTGTGACTGTTTCAGAAATAACGAGAGATAGTAGTACAGAAAGAGGGAATTCATTTGAGGACGAGGAGGAACCTAGTTTACAGAAAAAAAGATCCATAGAAGACAAAACGAAAGGATTCTCGTCTCGTAAGAAAGTAGATGAAGTTGACGGCACGTATAAATCTCCCAACAGTTCAACACCAAAACAGAAAGAAAACCCTGTAGAAAAATGTTCAGGGAATTCAAATAGCCATCGATGGCGGACTGAGATTACACCAGATCGTATAGTAGGGTCTCCTAACTCAGTTAAAGTGAGACCCAGCAGTTCGGGTCGAGATTGTGAGATGTGCTACGAAGACAACAGTAATGTAAGACGAGGAGGTGGAGGAGGAGTTGGTGTTCACACGATGCGGTTATTCGTAGCCCTGTTTGACTATGACCCAGCTGTCATGTCACCTAACGCAGACGGATCAGATGCGGAGCTTCCATTCCAAGAGGGAGATTTTATCAAGGTGGGTTTCCATACATTTGTTTGTTCTTTTTTGTAGGTTTCCATTGTTTTGTTTTGTTTTTTGGTGGGTTTCCATGTATTTGTTTTTTTTTTTCTTTTGTGGGTTTCCATACATTGTTGTGTTTTTTTTGTGGGTTTCCATACATTTGTTTTTTTTTTGGGGGGGGGGGGGTAGTTTTTTTCCCCTGTGATAATCAGATTCGAAGAGATTTCAGGAAATATAACCACCAATTTATCATCATCATCATCATCATCATCATCATGAGTGACCCTCAATCATTATTATTATTATTTTGTAGATATTTGGCGATTGTGGTGCCGATGGATTTTACAGAGGAGAAGCAAACGGCAAGCTTGGTTACGTACCTGGCAACATGGTTACTGAGGTGAAGGTCAGGGACCCGAATATGGTACAGCAGCTGTTAAAAGACAATACCAGCACGTCTAGTGGAGAGAGCAGTAGCACTCCTAGTAAGTAGAGTTAACTCCCTTTGGTGTGTTGTAGAGTAGACACCAGTTAACTCCCTTTGGTGTGTTGTAGAGTAGACACCAGTTAACTCCCTTTTGTGTGTTGTAGAGTAGACACCAGTTAACTCCCTTTGGTGTGTTGTAGAGTAGACACCAGTTAACTCCCTTTGGTGTGTTGTAGAGTAGACACCAGTTAACTCCCTTTGGTGTGTTGTAGAGTAGACACCAGTTAACTCCCTTTTGTGTGTTGTAGAGTAGACACCAGTTAACTCCCTTTGGTGTGTTGTAGAGTAGACACCAGTTAACTCCCTTTGGTGTGTTGTAGAGTAGACACCAGTTAACTCCCTTTGGTGTGTTGTAGAGTAGACATCAGTTAACTCCCTTTGGTCTGTTATAAGAGGTGATTAAAACCTGTTGGCTGCCTCGGGAAGAAGAGTCCTGTCCTGACCTGTCAAACCCATGCCAGCATGGAAATGATGATGATACGTTGTTTTTGTGTGCTATAGGAGGTGATTAGAACCTGTTGGATCCCCCAGGAAGGGGAGTCCTCTTCTCTCCTGTCCTGTCAAACCCATGCCAACATGGAAAATTGGACATAAAAACAACAATGAGGGTTCTATTTTTCTGAGTGTGTTTGTATTTGTATTTGTATTTTCAGCCAAAGAGAATTATCTTTCCAAATCACTATATAGGAGCGCTGACCTCACGAACTCTGGCCTAGGCCCCGGCAAACTTATGGTTGCTCTCTACGACTATGACCCTCGGGAGCTCTCACCTAATGTCGATGCTGAGGTAAGAAAAAATTACATTTTCTTTTTGTGTTTGTTTGTAAAAAATATGGTAAAAGCTTCCTCTAGCTTCAATGTTTAGCCTTTTATGTAGAAGGAAGATGCAGTAGAGGAAGACCACGAAAAACATGGGTGGAGGTGGTGAGAGCAGACTTCAGATCGCTGAAGCTCACGGTGGAGATAAAGAAGGACCGTGACAAGTGGAGAGATGCTGTGTTGAATAGGACCCATCCCACCCTTGCAAGCAGGGAAAAGCGGACGTAAAATGATGATGATGATGATGATGATATATATATGAAGGCACATGACTTAGTGGTTAAAGTGTTTGGCTTACAATCAGGATGTTGTCGGTTCGATTCTGCCAAGAACTTAGATGGGACATCTGCCTACATCCTGCTATCATACAGACCCATGTTTTAATGAGGGCTCAGATGGTCCAGGAATCTCCATCTTGTTTACGTTCATTCCTTCTTCTTCTTCATTACATAACTGCTTTTGCTCTACTGAGAACTCAGAGGGGCTAGGGGTCTACATTTCCTATACATACCTGTGTTCTACTGGGAGCTCAGGGGGGCTAGAGGGTCTGTATTTCACATACATACATACACAGCTGTGCTCTACTGAGAGCTCAGAGGGGCTAGAGGTCGGTATTTCACATACATACCTGTGTTCTACTGGGAGCTCAGACAAGTTAGGCCTCAGCATTTCACATACATACACACCTGCACTCTACCAAGTTCTCTCTCTCTCTCTCAGGTGGAACTGGCATTCAAAGTGGGAGACTTTATAACAATCTATGGTGACATGGATGATGATGGTTTTTTTATTGGTGAAATGAAAGGACAAAAAGGCTTGGTGCCTTCTAACTTCATCCGAGCAGCTACAATGTCCGCAGAAGATATGCATCGGGACATGGATGCTCGGGACGAAGACCGAGACGAGGTACAGAGGAAAGCTAAATTGTCGCTGAAAATAGACTCAGAATTAAACCAAGTAAGTAATGTCCAGTTCTCTGTTTCATCTGGTTCAATGTCCAGATCTCTCTGTTTATTTGGCTCAATGTCCAGATCTCTCTGTTTATTTGGCTCAATGTCCAGATCTTTCTGTTTATTTGATTCAATTCTACCACCCGTATAGTGGTAATCTTGGAATTTCTTAAGTTAAGGACCGAAACAGTTACTTGAGGGGGAGGGGTTTCTTCTCTGAAGATCTTCTGTTGTCCAGCTCTCCCGAGAGTTTCTGAAACCTTTTGATACCAAACCTCCCGGAAACGCTTGAAACAACTCCTCGTTCTACAATATAAAGCTATTTAAAAACATTTATATTTATCTACAAAATTAAAACACTGTTTATCATTATTTTATGTAAGAACCTTTATTCATTTATGTTCCAAACACCAGTTTAATAATGAGAAAGTCTGTTATATTATTAAATTCCGCCAAATCTTTTTTGGTTATTTTCAAAATGATTTGAAAATTATAAAGAGTGTCTTTCATCAGAAATATGGTAAGAAAAGGGTTAAAATGTTTATATATGTTTCAAATTCCAGCTTAAATTTGAGAAAGTTAACCTCATTATTAAATCCTTCCAAATTGTTGGTTATTTTCAAAATGGTAACAAAAAAATTATAGATAAATTCCAATGACAAAGGATTTCTCTACCTGAGGCTGTATTAGATACGTTAGAAGACAGTTGTCTAAATTTGTCCAAAGTTCTGCTCAGTGTGGTCAAACCCCCAAATGTCTAAATTTGTCCAAAGTTCTGCTCAGTGTGGTCAAACACCCAAATGTCTAAATTTGTCAAAAATTCTGCGAAGTGGGGGTCAAACCCCCAAATGTCTAAATTTGTCAAAAATTCTGCGAAGTGGGGTCAAAGCCCCAAATGTCTAAATTTGTCCAAAGTTCTGCACAGTGGGGGGTCAAACCTCCAAACCATGCTGTTGCAAAAACAAACATTTTAAGCCCTTCCCCAGAGCTATCTGAGCCTTTTAGCTTCTCTCTTTCTTCAATTCAGCTTCCTACTGAACGTGACCAAAGGAATTGAAATTCTGCCAACCCAACATTTTCAACATTGCCCAGGTGTAAAAGGAGTAAGTGCAGCCTTGCACTCAACATAGCTACAGTTTTAGCATCACCAACTAACGCTCTTTTTTACCTCCCTTTGTTACCTGTCCTTGTTACCTCCCCTTTGTTAAAACTTAGAGATGGTCATACTTACTGCATCTGTAGCTCAATAGAGGAACGGCTTCCGGCTTCCCTTTGCTTTCTTCTCCCCCGAAGGAATTGAACCCCAGCACTCTGAATTTACATAACACTCGTTACTAATATATTTTATTTATAATAATAATATCACATGTTAACTATTAACTTAACTCTTTATACTAATACTAACACTAACAATCGTTAGTTATAAGTATTGCTTACAATATCACTTACTAATTAACTTGTATATATATATATATATATATATATATATATATATATAATTAAAGGTTAATTAGTCTCTAATGCCCAAACATCTCAATGAAATAGAGTTTTTTCTCATTTAATTTTTATATATATATATATATATATATATATATATACACACACACACACACATGCACATATATATATATATATATATATATATATATATATACATGCACGCACATATATATATATATATATATATATATATATATAAACTCATGCTTGCGTGGAAGATAGACGTTAAACGATGATGATGATGATATATATGCTTTTTACTAACATTTCTATAACACTGATATTGATTTTGTTTAAATGTTTTCTTCATGTCTCTAATACCTGGAAGTTGATTACTTTCACAACTTCTACTTGAAGCTACCTTTACTTTTTACTTCTTAATAATGAAATAATTTATAATTTTAGTAAATCTCTCAAAATTCTTTCAATAATTAATTAATTGAAATAGAGTGTATTTCATTGGTAATATGGTCGTGAAAAATAGATTGATACTATAAACCTCTGAATTAACAAACTTGTTATTTTTAAATATTTTATATTAATAATGAAATAATTTATAATTTTAGAAATGTTGTCATGAAAGGGTTAAATTAACAAACCTGTTTTAATACTACAAACATTTAAATAACAAACCTGTTTTAATACTACAAACATTTAAATAACAAACCTGTTTTAATACTACAAACATTTAAATAACAAACCTGTTTTAATACTACAAACATTTAAATAACAAATCTGTTTTTAATACTACAAACATTTAAATAACAAACTTGTTTTTAATACTACAAACATTTATATAACAAATCTGTTTTTAATACTACAAACATTTATATAACAAAATTGTTTTTAATACTACAAACATTTAAATAACAAACCTGTTTTAATACTACAAACATTTAAATAACAAACCTGTTTTTAATACTACAAACATTTAAATAACAAACTTGTTTTTAATACTACAAACATTTAAATAACAAATCTGTTTTTAATACTACAAACATTTAAATAACAAACTTTTCTACTAAATCATTATAAGATATTATGAGTTAATATTTGTTGTTGTTCTAACTTTATTCTAAGTGTGCTGGTGTTTTATGTTTTTTCTTCTCTTTCTTCCTCTCCTCCTCCTCTCTCTTTCACAGAGACTCTCTAAATTCCAACTGATGGAATGTCTGTGTAATTTCAGATTCCTGGTATGGGAAGTAAATCGCTGTCTGAATGTAAACTTGATGGGAGTGTCCGTCCTGCTTCTGCTCCTCATTCTGATGATGATCGGAAAAGCAAACGTAAAGGAGGTCTGTCGTCCGCCCATAGCATGAGCTCTATGGGGGCTGGGCTTCTTTCTAAAGGGAAGAACATTTTCAAAAAGTTTACCAGATAATATACGGGTCCTCTCTTGAAATGTTGAAAAAATAGCAATGAACAATAATAATGACGATGATAATGATGATACATATCAGGAAAATTGAAAACAGATTTTTTTTTTCAAAAGATTTTGTCAAATTAACAAAAAATGAAAAAAAATTAGAAAATTTAACAAAGAAAGAAAGAAACAAGGACAAACCTGTCTACGGAATTGGCCGAGTTGCCAAAAAGATATCTTGTGTTGAACCAGAGAATGTAAATTCTATGATTTACTAATACTAATACTAATATTACTACTACTACAACCTTGATTTCTACAGAAGGGGCTGGGATCCTTTCTAAAAGGAAGAACTTTCCATTAAAAAAAAACAACAGGGTTTTACCAGATAACACCCCCACACCCCCTCTCTCTGGTGAAATTATTGGACAATACATATCATGAAAAAAAGGTTTACCCGATAACACATACAAGTCCCTATCATGGAAATTGAAGGGATTTTGTTCGATTTAGTTTGGTTTTTTTTCAAGAAAATTTTACAAACTAACGCCCCCTCTCTTTCACCTTTAAAAATATAACCCCCTATCCCCTTTTACCACCACCAGCCCCCATAAAAAAAATACAAACAGACGAACAAGCTGACAAAATCAAGGGATTTGGGCCAAGTTACCAAAATACCTTACGTTGAATAAACGAGAGCGTGATGTAAACCCTGTGATGTACTGATACTACTATAATTACTAGCAGGGGTTGAATTAAAATCCTTCTGAGGTCATAAAGCACTTAAAACGTAATTGTGACCCCTCCTCCCACTACCCCCCAACCCACCCCTACCCACCTTATATAAAGTCTGCAAAAAAAAAATTATCACTTTTTTTTTTTGGTAATGATAAATACATTAAATTTAAATCAAGTGGTGACCCTACCTTTTCCAGTGATGCCCTAAATAAAATGGTACTCCTGTTCCTATGGTGCCCCTTTTCCAGTGATGCCCTAAATAAAATGTGTCCCCTCCTTCATTAACCCTTTAGCATTTACATTACTCTATATATACTATTATATTTTCACGGTAAACACTTTACCTCACATAATATCGAATCTATGAGAGTTTGATATTTATTTTGAGAACAATACCTTAACATCAGTATGAGTGGCTAGTTATGGCCGGTTTGCATAGAAAGAGGTGAGAGAATCCTGGCCGGTTACAGCCAGTTTTAACAGAAAGAGATGAGAGAATTCTGGCCAGATACGGTCGGTTTAAATGCTAAAGGATT
>OZ024761.1:21157660-21162660 GCA_964016885.1 Eledone cirrhosa
TTTTTTTTTTCCTTCAGAATTTTTTTTTCTTCAGAATTTCTGATCAGAATTCGTAATATTTTGTCACTTATATTTTTTCATTTTCAATCAAATATCTTTGAAATTAAAACAAACAAAATATATTTAAAGATTTAAAAGAGAAAACTAATGAAACAATCATAAGGTAGGAAGAATCAGTATAGTTTGAAAGAGTTTTGCTACAGATGTAGAGTTCCAGCTTTGTGTACAGTCTGTCTATGTATGTGTATGTGTGTGTATGTAAGTTTGTATGTGTATATGTGTGTGTCTGTATGTCTATATGTATGTATGTGTGTATATATATGTATGATGTATGTGTGTTTGTATATGCGTGTGTGTATGTATATATGTGTGTGTGTATGTGTGTATGTGTGTGTATGAATGTATGTATGTATGTATGTATCTGTGTATGCTTGTATGTATGAATGTATGATGTGTGTTTGTATATGTATGTATTTATGTATGTGTGTGTGTATGTATGTAATGTATATATATGTATGCATGTATGTATGTATTTGTGCATGTATGTATATATCTATCTATATATGTGTGTGTGTGTGTATGTATGTACATTTGTATGTACATGTATGTAATGTATATATATGTACATATATGTATATGTATGCCATATGCCGATGAAGGATGCTAACAGCGGAGAAAATACTAGTGTTCTTCTAGTCCACTAAATCACAGACACACTCGTCACTCCCTTGCCACCATAAATATAGTGAACAAATGATTGGTCAAATAGGAAACCAGTCTGTAGCCAGCAACGATTTACTTTACAACCTGCTATATATATATAATAAAGAAGAAATTAAAAGATGGTTAAAAAAGTTCCATATATTTTATTATGCGCATTTCGAAAACAACATCATCCTGGGACAAAAATTGTGTTCTCATCAGATAAAATAAGGTAACATGATATGAGGCCTAAAAACACTTGTGAACAAGACTTGACACTTTCTTGTTCACAAGTGTTTTTAGGCCTCATATCATGTTACCTTATTTTATCTGATGAGAACACAATTTTTGTCCCAGGATGATGTTGTTTTCGAAATGCGCATAATAAAATATATGGAACTTTTTTAACCATCTTTTAATTTCCTCTTTAATATATACTCCAGTTCTACCAACTGTTGAGTGCTACTTATCTGATATATGCATAGTTTTATTGTTCCACAATATTACTCACCTATATGTGTATATAGGCAAACTGACAGAGTTGTTGAAATGTAAGATAAATGATTTGCAGTTTTCATTTTGGCTCTCTGCTATCTGAGGTCAAATCCTGGCACAGTCATCTTTGCCTTTCATCCTTTCACCACCACCACCATACACTACCACCACCACCACACCATACACTACCACCACCACCACCACCACCATACACTACCACCACCACCACCACACCATACACTACCACCACCACCACACCATACACTACCACCACCACCACCACCACCATACACTACCACCACCACCACCACACCATACACTACCACCACCACCACACCATACACTACCACCACCACCACCACCACCATACACTACCACCACCACCACCACCACCATACACTACCACCACCACCACCACCATACACTACCACCACCACCACCACCACCATACACTACCACCACCACCACCACACCATACACTACCACCACCACCACCACCATACACTACCACCACCACCACACCATACACTACCACCACCACCACACCATACACTACCACCACCACCACCACCATACACTACCACCACCACCACACCATACACTACCACCACCACCACACCATACACTACCACCACCACCACACCATACACTACCACCACCACCACCATACACTACCACCACCACCACCACCATACACTACCACCACCACCACACCATACACTACCACCACCACCACACCATACACTACCACCACCACCACACCATACACTACCACCACCACCACCATACACTACCACCACCACCACCACCATACACTACCACCACCACCACACCATACACTACCACCACCACCACACCATACACTACCACCACCACCACACCATACACTACCACCACCACCACCATACACTACCACCACCACCACACCATACACTACCACCACCACCACCATACACTACCACCACCACCACACCATACACTACCACCACCACACACTACCACCACCATACACTACCACCACCACCACCATACACTACCACCACCACCACACCATACACTACCACCACCACCACCATACACTACCACCACCACCACACCATACACTACCACCACCACACACTACCACCACCATACACTACCACCACCACCACCATACACTACCACCACCACCACACCATACACTACCACCACCACCACACCATACACTACCACCACCACCACACCACCACCACCATACACTACCACCACACCATACACTACCACCACCACCACACCATACACCACTACTACCTTACACACCACCACCACTACCACACACACTACCACCACTTCACCACCACCATACACCCCACACCACCACCTCACCACCACCATACACCCCACACCCCACCACTACCACCACACCACCACCATCATACACCCCACACCACCACCAAACACCACCACCACCCCTACCTCAACATCTCAATCAATATACCAATGACATCACATTTTCTCTAATTACTAATTTAGCTTCTGCTGTTTTTCCAGATATTTGCATAATTAATTATGCAAATTCTTTCTTTGCTTTTTTTTGTTTTTGTTTTCATGGTCAACAAAATTGATTCAGTTTTGTTGTTGTTGTTGTTGTCAACCCTGGTTGAGAAGACCTCTGATCAAAGGCTTTCCAGCCGTGACCATCCCATGTGATTTGAGGGAGATTTGGTTGCAATTGTGCTGTTGTTATTGTTGTTGTTTAACCTGGGTCAATCCTGGTTGAGAAGACCTCTCATAAAAAGTGTTCCGGTTATGACCATCCCAAATGTCGAATTTGAGGAAGAACTGGCTTGTGGTGGTTTGACATCGGAACCAATGGAGTTCCAACATACACCCCCACCCTACCTCTCTCACACACACACTCCCTACCTCTCTCACACACACACACACACACACTCCCTACCTCTCTCACACACACACATACACACACACTCTCTCTCTCTCCACACACACTCTCTCTCTCTCCACACACACACACACACATAGAGACAGTGACAGTGCCACCTTTTCTAAACTCACAGTCCCAACCAAACATCACATATGTCACACACTCCCTACCTCTCTCACACATACACACACACTCTCTCTCCACACACACACACACACACTCTCTCTCCACACACACACACACACACACACACTCTCTCTCCACACACACACACACTCTCTCTCCACACACACACACATAGAGACAGTGACAGTGCCACCTTTTCTAAACTCACAGTCCCAACCAAACACCACATATGTCACACACAACTCTACCACTGATCTGCACAAATTTAATCTGACAACTTTATTTTAACAAAAGATAGAAACTATAAAGTTTATATCATCATCACCATCACCATCATCATGTTTTGTATATCCAATTTTCCATGCTGGCATGGGTTGGACAGAATGGTCTGAGTCAAAGATTTACAGCCAGGTGCCCTTCAAGACAATTGGCAGGGTCAGTAGAGCGTCAGATAGAATGCTTTATGGTATTTGTTCCAGCTCTCTGAATTCAAATCCCACCGAGGTCAACTTTGCTTTTCATCAATTCGAGGTCGATAAAAGAAGTACCAGTCACGTACTGGGGTGGGTTCTTCCTCTCTCTCACTATTTCTCCACACACACACACACACACACACACACACACACATATATATATATATATATATATATATATATATATATATATATATAGTTATGTAATATACAACATAAGGCAATTATTTCATTTACCAGTGGTTTCTTAAAAGCAAACAAATTTTGCTTTCAATCATCAGAATGAAAAAATCCTGGTAGCACTCTTTTTTCCTGGACCTTTCCGACGGAATTACTTCATCCACACACACACACATATATATATATATATATATATATATATATATATATATATATATATATATATATATATATATATATATATAAAGGTGCAGAGCAGCACTAGAAGTCGATGAAAACTGCGGAGTGGGGAGACCGAAGAAGACCTGGGCTGAGGTGATAAAAGCCGACCTTATCCAGTTACACCTCTCAGACACACGACCGTGACCTCTGGTGTCACGCAGTAATACAGAAGACCCGACCCCCCCCCCACGGGTACAAGCTGAAGCTGAAATATATAGATAATATGCCCCGACACCCTCCCACTGTAAAGTGGTCGTGTAGGCGCCACGGTAAAAAAGCACCCAGCACTCATTGTAAATGAGGTTGGTGTTAGGAAGGGCATCCAGCTGTAGAAATCAAGCCAGAATCAGTTCCTGTATGAGCAAGACATGGTCAGCCGACCAGACACTGCCCACAACAGGACAACCTGTCTAACCCATGCTAGTGTGGAAGAACGGACGTAAAACGGTGATGATGATTTATGTATATACATACATACAGAAAGTACCAGTCAGGTACTGGGGTTGATTCTTTTATCTCTTTCTCTCTCTCACTCTCTCTCTATATATATATAGTACCAGTCACGCACTGGGGTTGAATCTTCCTCTATATCTCTTTAGCACTTCCATTCTCGTATACTCTCTATCTTTCTCTAGAACAAATCTACACCACCACCACCACCAACACCACCACCAACACCACCACCAACACCACCACCAACACCACCAACACCAACACCACCACCACCACCACCACCAACACCACCACCAACACCACCACCAACACCACCAACACCAACACCACCAACACCACCACCACCAACACCACCACCAACACCACCACCAACACCACCACCACCACCACCACCATCACCAACACCACCAACACCACCACCAACA
>OZ024761.1:21175160-21177660 GCA_964016885.1 Eledone cirrhosa
GATGGTTAAGACATCTGTGGGAGAGGGGAGAGTAGAAGATAGTGGTGATGGTGATGGTTAAGACATCTGTGGGAGAGGGGAGAGTAGAAGATAGTGGTGATGGTGATGGTTAAGACATCTGTGGGAGAGAGGAGAGTAGAAGATAGTGGTGATGGTGATGGTTAAGACATCTGTGGGAGAGGGGAGAGTAGAAGATAGTAGTGATGGTGATGGTTAAGACATCTGTGGGAGAGGGGAGAGTAGAAGATAGTGGTGATGGTGATGGTTAAGACATCTGTGGGAGAGGGGAGAGTAGAAGATAGTGGTGATGGTGATGGTTAAGACATCTGTGGGAGAGGGGAGAGTAGAAGATAGTGGTGATGGTGATGGTTAAGACATCTGTGGGAGAGGGGAGAGTAGAAGATAGTGGTGATGGTGATGGTTAAGACATCTGTGGGAGAGGGGAGAGTAGAAGATAGTGGTGATGGTGATGATGATATATATATATTACCTGCAATGGCTTTTTTAATACTGTTCATATCGAAAAAGTTTCCCTCAACAGTTGGATCAAACTGTTGTATCTTTTCACAAAGTTCCTTGTTTACATACTGGAATAGAAGATGGGGAAAGAAAACCAAAATAAAAGAAATGGTGGAATATCTGACGAAAACTTTGAATTATGTTTTCTGGCTTTTAAAAGATGTAATTTTTCTCTTTCAAATACATATAACTGCAAAGGGTGTAGCTAAAATGGCATAGCTAAAAAGGTATACAGACACACATATATATATATATATATATATATATATATATATATATCATCACCGTTGTGAGCTGGTCATGCTGGTGACACCATAAAAAGCACCCAGTCCACACTGTAAAGTGGTCATGTAGGTGACACAACAAAAAGCATCCAGCGCACACAGTAAATGTGGTTGGTGCTAGGAAGAGCATCCAGTCGTAGAAAACCTGCCAGCTACTCTCCTATATGAGTGAGACACAGTTACCCGACCAAACTTGGCTCAAGTGGGACAAACCGTCTAACCCATGCTAACATGAAAGATGGACATTAATCGATGATGATGATGACGACGATGTATGAAAAATGTTCAAAGCTCACATGTTCCAAGAAAATACGTTCTTCAATCTCTTCATTTTCTTCTTCTTCTTTTTCTGCTTCTTCTTCTTCTTCTTTTTTATTTGCTGGTACGAAGAAGAAGACACCAATAACTGCCAACAAAATGTTGTTGATGTTTTCTGGAATGTCGTTAGAACTGCACAACATTTGTAAAGTCTCTTGTTCAATTTTATTGATGTGTTCTCTGATGTCCAGCAACAACAGACGGTCAAACATTACATTAATTCGAAGGATTTCTTCAGTTATTTTTGATTCAGCAGCTGTCGAGTAAATAAACAAGTGAGACGGGGTATATAACTGTTTCTACTTTTGGCACAAGGCCAGCAATTATCTCAGTACATTACTGGTACTTTATTTTATCAACCCCGTATGAATGACAGGCAAAGTTAACCTCGGTGGGATTTGAACTAAGAATGTAAAGGGTCATAACTCTATGCTGCAAAGCATGGTGTCTGACCCTCTACTGATACTGCCAATCCACTGTATAGTACATAGAATAATGTACAAATACTGTGAGATATTATGTGAGGTAAAGCCTTTACTGTGAAAATACAATAGTATATATAGAGTAATGTAAATGTTATGTGAGATATTATGTAAGGTAAAGCCTTTACTGTGAAAATACAATAGTATATATAGAGTAATGTAAATGGTATGTGAGATATTATGTGAGGTAAAGACTTTACTGTGAAAATACAATAGTATATATAGAGTAATGTAAATGTTATGTGAGATATTATGTGAGGTAAAGCCTTTACTGTGAAAATACAATAGTATATATAGAGTAATGTAAATGTTATGTGAGATATTATGTAAGGTAAAGCCTTTACTGTGAAAATACAATAGTATATATAGAGTAATGTAAATGGTATGTGAGATATTATGTGAGGTAAAGACTTTACTGTGAAAATACAATAGTATATATAGAGTAATGTAAATGTTATGTGAGATATTATGTGAGGTAAAGCCTTTACTGTGAAAATACAATAGTATATATAGAGTAATGTAAATGTTATGTGAGATATTATGTAAGGTAAAGCCTTTACTGTGAAAATACAATAGTATATATAGAATAATGTACAAATACTGTGAGATATTATGTGAGGTAAAGCCTTTACTGTGAAAATACAATAGTATATATAGAGTAATGTAAATGTTATGTGAGATATTATGTAAGGTAAAGCCTTTACTGTGAAAATACAATAGTATATATAGAGTAATGTAAATGTTATGTGAGATATTATGTGAGGTAAAGCCTTTACTGTGAAAATACAATAGTATATATAGAGTAATGTAAATGTTATGTGAGATATTATGTGAGGTAAAGCCTTTACTGTGAAAATACAATAGTATATATAGAGTAATGTAAATGTTATGTGAGAT
>OZ024761.1:21182660-21187660 GCA_964016885.1 Eledone cirrhosa
CTATCAATACAGATGAAGCTGGAAAAAGAGAGAAAAAAAACACTAAATAAAATCGATAATCAATAATATTGGAAATCTCAATGATCGGTTTCTCAACATATCTCCACTCTCTCTCTCTCTCTCTCCCTGTTTATATATATCATCATCATCATCATTTCACGTCTGCTTTTCCCTGCTTGCAAGAGTGGGACGGGTCCTATTCAGCACAGCATCTCTCCACTTGTCACGGCCCTTCGTCATCTCCACCGTGAGTTTCAGCGATCTGGGGTCTGCTCTCACCACCTCCGTCCATGTTTTTCGTAGTCTTCCTTCTACCGGGATTTCTTGGCACTACTTTACCCAGCTGTCATCCTCCGTGCGCATCACATGTCCATCCCATCTCAGGACTAGAACTATTTCGTTCAAAAGAAATCATTTGAATCAAACAGTTCTAGTCCTGTCGTGTGAAATAATTATCTAAGAGCCGACAGAGTCATCTCCCTTGAAATACTATTCACTTCATTGTCAAGTTTTGGTCCGTTTTTTGTTTTGTTTTTTTTCTGAGTTACTTGAATAGAAACTGCGATTTAGAATATATAGAGGGAGCTGATGGCTGGGACTGTTACTAACCTGATACACTTCATGTCTCGTGTGAGAATTCTGTACTGAAGGTAGGAGCCTTGATCTGGAGTTGATGCAACATACTTCAAGAATGTTCGTTCTTCTACGTCGCTACAAGTCAACAGTGCAATATAAGAACTGACTGTCTTACCGTTGCCGTGATATTCGGCGTCCTGCAACAAACAACTTTCAAAAGTAAGACTTTTAAGACAAAACATGGTGTCACACATACACATAGATATTTTATTACCAATTCCACCTCTCTCTCTCTCTCTCTCTCTATATATATATATATATATATATATATATATATATATATATATATATATATATATATATATATATATAATATATATATATATATATATAACGGTTCGGATCTAGCTCTCGAAACGGCCGGGGCTCAGCCGTCGGGGTCCTGATTCTTTTCCCTATTACCCACTATACTACCCTAAGTATTGAGTACTCTGGTGCATTATGGTCCACCTGGTTCCTTACCACACCTTCTTTGATATATATATATATATTATAAGAACTATATTAAAGTTTAAGCAAAGAATCGCTGCTTCACCCTTAACAGGATCTTCTGAGTTTCAGAAGATCCCGTTAAGGATGAAAGCAGGGATTCTTTGCTTAAACTTTAATCTGTTATATTAATAAATATTTGCTCTACAGTTCTTATATATTTGATATATATTTATCCTTATCGAGCCCTCTTTGGATTTTAGTCTTCACACACACACACACACACACACACACACACACACACACACACACACACATATAAGTGAAGGCGTGTGGCTGAGTAGTTAGAGAACTGTATTCACAATCGTGAAGTTGTGGGTTCGATTCCCGGGCCGGGTGATGCGTTATGTCCTTGAGCAAGACACTTTATTTCACGTTGCTCCTTCTACCTGGAGTTGCGACCGATAGATAGTATTAGCAATTGGAAAGACCAACGGAAACATTGTTTCCTCGGTCCGATTTGACGAAAGTTGATCGACATAAAAAGAGAGAAATGTATTCCTGTGTGAGCAGAAATAAGAATGAGACGCCACTCTACCTTGGAGAGGACGTCGAATAAAATATCGTAAACTAAATTTATTTTGACTCCACAGGTGTAACCAGAGTTCTTCAGCTTTAGATACCATTGTTTCCGGAGATTAGCTCGTCTAGTTTCCGTTTTAGTGAGCTGAAAGAAGGGGAAATATATATAAGGAGATGATGATGATGATGATTGTGGTGGTGGTGGTGGTGGTCGTGGTTGTGATGGTGATTGTGATGATGTTGAAGAAGAGGGGGAGATGGTGATGGTGGTGAAGAAGAGGGGGAGTAATCGAGACAGTTGTTGCTTCTGATGGAACCCTCTTGAAAGTGTGTTTGAGGACTCTTCCCCCCCCCCCGCCTTCTCTACACACTAGACCCTCTAAAAGAAGAAGAAGCCTGGCTGTCATATATTCCTGTTTACATACATACATGGTCCCGTAACTTTTGAGGGAGTCGTGTTGTCGCCATATTGACAAACGGCGTTTCTAGGGAATTTTTTTTTTTCTTCTTCTTTCTAACCTGGCAGAAGCCATCTCCTCTCAATGTCTGAATACAACAGATTTCTTGCAGAGAAGAATAGCGAGAAATAGAGAGGGGGGGGGGGGGGGTCGACCCCAGTTTTTGTCTGGTACTTTTTTTTTATCGACCTCGGCGGGATTTGAACTCGGAGAGAGAGAGCAGAGAGCCGGAGAAATACCACAAAAATCATTCTATCCGACATTTTTAATGTCTCTGACAATTCACCGCCTACCTGTGGACAGGCCTTTATTATGATTGACTGGCGTGTCATTTTATCAGTCAACCTGCTATCAGTTGATTTATCAGAGTAGTAAACTGGTTTACTGGAGAAAATAAAGATGGTGTGAGTTATTTAACATTATTAAAGTGACAATAACACATTCCTTCTAACAAAGTTTGTGGCAGTCTTTACGCTAAATTAAAATCTACAGGTCAAGCGACTAGATTTGGTTCGGGGTACTTTATGTTTTTTAAATGTATGAAGTGAGTGTAGAGTTGCCTCCCTTCGTACCTCAACAGCTCTCACATATCCCAAGAAAATATTTCGATCATCCGTCCATTTGTTAACAATGTTCGTTATAATCTGTAGTACTTCCACTTTGTTGAGTTTGTCAACACCTCTCATTTTATTCAGCTCTTCTTCAACTGCAATAATAATAATAATAATAATAATAATCATTTCATTTATTAGCCACCAGGGCCGACATGTAGGGGACAATACAAAGACAGGGACAGTGGGGGGGTGGGGGGGGGGTTACAATAAGGTCGAGTAAAAGTACACAATGGCGAAACTAATTTAACAATGAAGATATAAAAAATATATAATAATAACAATAACCGTTATCTGGAATATATGGCGTTCAATTTCTCATAGAATCGAATAAGTTTCGTGTTTATATGTTATTTAAATGTTGTTGTTTTGTTTAATAATACACGTGCTTTTTGAAATAAAGTTATATAATTATTATTATATAAAATAATATTAATTAATAATTTGTCAACTTTATTAGCGAACATAGAAATAATCAGTTAGTAAATTAGCTGTCGAGACACTGCATCCTTTAAAACCTCCATGGCACAAACTACCTGCATCAGTTGTTAGCTGTCGAGACACTGCATGCTTTAAAACCTGCATGGCACAAACTACCAGCATCAGTTGTTAG
This sequence comes from Eledone cirrhosa, assembly GCA_964016885.1. Classification (NCBI taxonomy): domain Eukaryota; kingdom Metazoa; phylum Mollusca; class Cephalopoda; order Octopoda; family Eledonidae; genus Eledone; species Eledone cirrhosa. Next base: position 21,185,990 of record OZ024761.1, read on the forward strand.
CTGTCGAGACACTGCATCCTTTAAAACCTGCATGGCACAAACTACCAGCATCAGTTGTTAGCTGTCGAGACACTGCATCCTTTAAAACCTGCATGGCACAAACTACCAGCATCAGTTGTTAGCTGTCGAGACACTGCATCCTTTAAAACCTCCATGGAACAAACTACCTGCATCAGTTGTTAGCTGTCGAGACACTGCATCCTTTAAAACCTGCATGGCACAAACTACCAGCATCAGTTGTTAGCTGTCGAGACACTGCATCCTTTAAAACCTGCATGGCACAAACTACCAGCATCAGTTGTTAGCTGTCGAGACACTGCATCCTTTAAAACCTCCATGGAACAAACTACCTGCATCAGTTGTTAGCTGTCGAGACACTGCATCCTTTAAAACCTGCATGGCACAAACTACCAGCATCAGTTGTTAGCTGTCGAGACACTGCATCCTTTAAAACCTGCATGGCACAAACTACCAGCATCAGTTGTTAGCTGTCGAGACACTGCATCCTTTAAAACCTCCATGGAACAAACTACCTGCATCAGTTGTTAGCTGTCGAGACACTGCATCCTTTAAAACCTCCATGGAACAAACTATCTGCATCAGTTGTTAGCTGTCGAGACACTGCATCCTTTAAATCCTCCATGGAACAAACTACCTGCATCAGTTGTTAGCTGCTGAGACACTGCATCCTTTAAAACCTCCATGGCACAAACTACCAGCATCAGTTGTTAGCTTTCGAGACACTGCATCCTTTAAAACCTCCATGGAACAAACTACCTGCATCAGTTGTTAGCTGTCGAGACACTGCATCCTTTAAAACCTCCATGGAACAAACTACCTGCATCAGTTGTTAGCTGTCGAGACACTGCATCCTTTAAAACCTCCATGCTTCCTGAGATTCGCCAACACTACACCAAATATTCCCCCTCCATACACACTCACACATGTATATCATGACTCATACACTGTTCACTTCCCTGACATTTGTATATTATTCTATGTACTATACATGCACCTTTGATGAGTTTTAGTGCACCTGAGCACTGTACACAATAATTTCATTATTATTATTATTAATATTATTAAAATCTTAACTATTACACCATTGCCATTTGGGGGTGAAATTTATGTTTTTCCTATGATTTTATATGTTTTGAAATAATCAGACGATCAAAACTGTCGGAAATTATTATGTTTGTTAGTTAACCCTCCTTTGGGGTGTCACGCCCTGGTGGGAACTGGGAGTTCTAATGTAGGGGTGGGTGAAATTTACCAGTTTCTTGTAAGAAGCAGTTATTTCAGGCTGTTTGTTAGCCAAAGACATTAACAGCTCCATATTGCTAAACCAAAACCTATTTCTTTCTCACTTATGTAAGACTATATGGATGTTATGTGAGACTGACAACCTAACATACACACACACACAGACAGACACACACAGACACACGCACACGCAGACACACAGACACACACACACGCACACAGACACAGACATACACACACATACACACATACTGTAGTTGAGATATATATGATTTTAAGGATCTTAATTAACCAATGTAAACCTTCCAGTCTACACCACCACACCACCACCACACCACCACACCACACCACTACACTCTCCTACACCACTATACCACACCACCACACCACACCACCACTACACCACTA
>OZ024761.1:21195160-21197660 GCA_964016885.1 Eledone cirrhosa
ATATATATATACTCTTTTACTCTTTTACCTGTTTCAGCCATCCGGCTGAGGCCATGCTGGGGCACCGCCCTTGGCTATGTATATATATATATATGTGTGTGTGTGTGTATATATATATATTGTATTATGTATATATTTATTGTGAAGGCACATGGCTGAGTGGTTAAAGAATTGGATTCACAATCTTGAGATTGTGAGTTCGATTCCTGGACCGGGCGATGTGTTATGTCCTTGAGCAAGACACTTTATTTCACGTTGCTCCTTCTACCTGGAGTTGCGACCGATAGATAGTATTAGCAATTGGAAAGACCAATGGAAACATTGTTCCCTCGGTCCGATTTGACGAAAGTCGATATATATGACTGTCGATATATATGTCTGTGTATATATATATATATATATATATTTGTGTGTATATATATATATTTTTTTTTTCATCATCATCATATATATATTTATGTATATATATATATATATATATATATATATATATATATACACATAAACCCATGCTAGCGTGGAAGATAGACGTTAAACGATGATGATGATGATATATAAATTTATATATATATATATTTATATGTATATATATATTTATGTGTATATATAACCAAGGATTAATATGGTTCATTGATTACTCAATGAATATAGTTTTACAATAGATTAAAAGCACTCTACAGTGAAGTTTTCTGGAGTTAATATTATTCAGAATATTAATAAATGAGGACATTCACATAATCAAAATATATGTTTTATTATATATATTTCAAAGGTACTGTGCTGTTTTTTCAGTACGTCCTCGTCAGATAAAATACATGAATTGATGTATGACATACCTCAACTGTCTTGAGGGTTCAATTCCAGTATTGGCACATACATATACATACATATACATATATATATATACATATATACATATATATATATACATATATATATATATATATATATATATATATATATATATATATTTTAATATTTAAAAAAGAATCACCAACTTACCTTCTCTCAAAACTTTACTTTCTTGGTCTCTGGTCAACATCATCCTCTCTTGCCAATAGTTGTGAGGTCTGTCAACGAGGGTCACACTATCAGAGAAGGCTTTTCGTACCCATCCTTCTATCTTGCTATTGTTGGCCTCTAACTCTGTTTCACCAAAATCATATTCTGCAGCAATCGATACAGCATCCAATGATGTAACGCCCGAGAATAACCTATCTCTCGATCTACTCTCATCATAATCATCATCCATATCATCATCATCATCATCATCGTCATCATCATCATCATCATCGACAGCATTAATCATTTCTGCCATGCTAAGTCTGTTGACCTCCATTGGGACATTGTCTTGAATGTCGTCATCATCTCTCGTTAGGTCTTCTCCCTCTCCATCTTCATCTCTGTATCTGCTGCTTCTTCTATCTTTCATGCTACCCTTCCTACTAATAACACTGTCATCCTTTGTTTCCTCACCCCTTATGCTGTCTATGCTACTGTCATCTGTTCCGATAGCGTCAAGCCACTCCTTGATTTGTTCCATATCAACTTCGCTGCCATCTTCAACTATGCTACCTGTAGAAAGGAGAACACCATATTTAAACCTCCATACTTAAACCACCATATTTAAACCTCCATATTTAAACCTCTATATATAAACCACCATACTTAAACCACCATACTTAAACCTCTATATATAAACCACCATACTTAAACCACCATATTTAAACCTCCATACTTAAACCACCATATTTAAACCTCCATATTTAAACCACCATATTTAAACCACCATATTTAAACCTCTATATATAAACCACCATACTTAAACCACCATACTTAAACCTCTATATATAAACCACCATACTTAAACCACCATATTTAAACCTCCATATTTAAACCTCCATATTTAAAACCACCATATTTAAACCTCAATATACAAGCCACCATATTTAAACCTCCATATTAAACCACCATATTTAAACCTCCATACTTAAACCACCATATTTAAACCTCCATATTTAAACCACCATATTTAAACCTCTATATATAAACCACCATACTTAAACCACCATATTTAAACCTCCATATTTAAACCACCATATTTAAACCTCAATATACAAGCCACCATATTTAAACCACCATATATAAACCACCATATTTAAACCTCCAATATAAATCACCATACTTAAACCACCATACTTAAACCACCATACTTAAACCACCATACTTAAACCACCATACTTAAACCACCATACTTAAACCACCATACTTAAACCTCCATATTTAAACCTCCATATATAAACCACCATATATAAACCACCATATACAAGCCACCATATTTAAACAAAAGAGAAATGACACCAGAAAAATGATTAATTTACCTGTGTCTTTTCTAATTATAGCATTGCTAAGTACAAGTTCGTTCTGAAAGACAAACGAAGATCCCACATTTGTAATGAAGAAAACATTGGCCATACCAGCAAAGTGAGTATATTGTTAA
>OZ024761.1:21210160-21220160 GCA_964016885.1 Eledone cirrhosa
GAGTGTGTGTGTGTGTGCGATAGAGAGAGAGAGTGTGTGTGTGGAGAAAGAGAGAGTGTGTGTGTGTGTGCGATAGAGAGAGTGTGTGTGTGTGGAGAAAGAGAGAGTGTGTGTGTGTGTGTGCGATAGAGAGAGAGAGAGTGTGTGTGGAGAAAGAGAGAGTGTGTGTGTGTGTGCGATAGAGAGAGTGTGTGTGTGTGTGCGATAGAGAGAGAGAGAGTGTGTGTGGAGAAAGAGAGAGTGTGTGTGTGTGTGAGAGAGAGAGAGTGTGTGTGTGTGTGCGATAGAGAGAGAGAGAGTGTGTGTGTGTGCGATAGAGAGAGAGAGAGTGTGTGTGCCGGTGAAACTAGAGTTAAAAGAAAGCTCACCTCTTTAAATGAACATTTCAAAAACTCGACTGTGGTAGGGTATTGAGTACTATCTTACACCAACAACACAATACATAGGCATCTCTCTCTCTCTCTATTATATATATGGCATTGATAAAGATGCTGGGTCCGTCAACTCCTTATTATATATATATATATATATAGTGAAAGAATATATATATATATAATTGTTTCTACTTTTGGCACAAGGCCAGCAATAACCCAGTGCATTACTGGTACTTTATTTTATCGACCCCGTAAGGATGAAAAGCAAAGTTAACCTCGGCGGGATTTGAACTCAGATCATAAAGAGACGTAACTCTTTGCTACAAAGCATGGCGTCCGACTCTCTACCGACACTGCCAATCCAATATAGTAATTAGTCGACGGACCCAGCATATTTATCGATGCCAAGACCGGTTGTATCTCATATATATAAACGAGAGGTATAAGTCAACATTTCATAATTTACTTCTTTCATTACCTTGATTAATATATATATATATATATATATATATATATATAACAAAGGAAGTGTTGTAAGGAACCAGGTGGACCATAACACACCAGATTACTCGATACTTTGGGTAGTAGAGTGGGTAATAGGAAAAGAGTCAGGACCCCGACGGCTGAGCTCCGGCCGTTTCGACTCCGGAGCTCAGCCGTCGGGGTCCTGACTCTTTTCCTATATATATATATATATATATATATATATTTATATATATATAGTAGAGAGTCAATGCCCGGCGGCTGAGCGCTTGCCTTTTCGATAGCCAATAGGAAACTTTATATAAATATATACACACACGCACGTGTTTGTCTTGCTTGCTTTTTTTGTTTGTTTCTTTCTTTCTTTGGTTTGTGGGTTTGTGTGAGGGTTTGCCGGGTCTTCAAACTTTTAAGAGTACTCAATAAATAAATAACCTAGACCTAGTATGAGAAAAATAATAATAACTAAACAAAGAACCAGTGGTCTCATTTTTTAGAGAATATCGATTATTGGTCGGTGAATGTTAAGTTTTTTAAGAAAGACGAACTGTGACGAAATAAGAAAGGGTTTATTTTATTTTTAGTTTTTTCTTTGTTGATTTTTTTGTTTGTTTGTTAACTCTTGTTTGTGTTGTCATTGGCAACGGCTCTGGTAATCTGGAGTTGGTTGTGTGTGTGTGTGTGTTTGTGTGTGTTGAGTGTGTGTATTGTGTTTGTGTGTGTTGAGTGTGTGTGTGTGGTGTTTGTGTGTGTTGAGTGTGTGTGTGTGGTGTTTGTGTGTGTGTGTATTGTGTTTGAGTGTGTGTGTGTTGTTTGTGTGTGTTGTTTGTGTTTGTGTGTATTGAGTGTGTGTGTAGATAGATACATAGATATATTTCTATTTATTGCCAGGAGGGTGCAAAAGAAGGGGACAAATACAAGGGGGAGTTTACACAAAAAGGCGAGTAAAGAAAACAAATAACAAATATAAAATTAACAATAAAGTCCTCAATAGGGAGGAGGCGTTTTGGGGGATCGCGCACACCCCCGAAAAAAGTGTGCAACCCTTCTCCTGAGGAGCACAGAGAGGGGGTGCTCCCTCATTCGTTCCTCTTTTCTACCTACAGGCTGGTGTAGAGAGAAGGCCTATTCACACGGGCCATTCTCGCCACTTTCACCCACCTTTCATAAAAACGACTGGGGTGGAGCACCTCTCTCTCCATCCTGTGACAGACAGACAGACAGACAGACAGACAGACAGACAGAGAAACAGACAGACAGACAGACAGATGGACAGAGAGACAGATGGACAGTGGTCAGAAGGTCTTCAGAGAAGAAACCTCGCCTCAAATAAGTGTTTTGGCCCATAACTTCTAGATAGACAGATATATATATATAGAAAGAGATAGATATAGAGAGAGAGATAGATATATAGAGAGATATATATATATATATAGAGAGAGAGAGATATATAGAGAGATAGATAGAGATAGATATATATAGAGAGAGATAGATATATATAGAGAGAAAAAGATATATAGAGATATAGATGATAGATATATAGAGAGAGAGGTTGATATAGAGAGATAGATAGATTTCTTTATTTATTGATAGACATCACAGTACAACAGGAGGAAACATAATAGTACCACTGATGATGTTGCAGATGTGCAACGAAAGAACTTTGTTAGACTATATATATGTATTTATATCTGTATATATATATTTATATATTTATATCTGTATATATATATAACAAAGGAATTGTGGTAAGGAACCAGGTGGACCATAACGCACCAGAGTACTCAATACTTAGGGTAGTAGAGTGGGTAATAGGAGTCCAGAAATAGCCGTCAAAGCGGCTTGAGCTCTGCCGTCGGGGTCATACTTGTTCCTATATATATATATCTGTATATATATATATATATATATATATTTATATCTGTATATATATATATATTTATATCTGTATATATATATATATATATATATATATATATATTTATATCTGTATATATATATATTTATATCTGTATATATATATATTTATATCTGTATATATATATATATAATTATATCTGTATATATATATATATATATATTTATATATATATATATATATATATATATATATATATTTATATATATATATATATATATATATATATATATATATATTATATATATATATATATATATATATATATATATATATATATATATATATATATATATATATTTATATCTGTATATATATATATATATATTTCGTTTCTGAATTTGTTTAGCAAGATTCTTTATCTGAAATCGTGTGTTGAAACCGATATTGTTATACTTTGGGAGGGTCATGTTGCCAATAAGAAACACACGCACCAGTTGCTTTCACTTCAATTTAATTTAATATATATTTATAAATTTACAAATTTATAAATTTTCTGGTTGGTTGGTTGGTTCCACAACCAGATAGTTGTTTATATATATATAGTCATAGTTCTTTCGTCACACACTCTGTGACCTCTTCAGTGACTGGGGATTTCTTTCTTCGTTTCTGTGCCTTTCCTTTCTTCTATCCTACGCCATTTTGTTTGTGTGTGGGTTGCGTGCTCAGTTTGCGCATGCGCCACATCCGGGTGTCTGTGTGTGTTTGTGTTCATTTTTCTATTTTTTTATTTTTATATTAAATATATATTAAATTAAATTGAAGTGAAAGCAACTGGTGCGTGTGTTTCTTATTGGCAACATGACCCTCCCAAAGTATAACAATATATATATATATTTATATCTGTATATATATATATATATTTATATCTGTATATATATATATATATATATATATATATTTATATATATATATATATATATATATATTTATATCTGTATATATATATATATATATATATATTTATATATATATATATATATATATATATATTTATATCTGTATATATCTATATATATATTTATATCTGTATTTTTAACCGTTGGTCAGTCAATGATAAACATTGATTGCCAAATAAATTAACTATGGAGATATAAAAGATACAGAAGCGAAAACCAACCAAACAGTGAGTGTGTTCTGTTATTAATTCTGGCAATATTATTACAACAATATGACCCTCCCCAAGTATAACAATAGATAGATAGGTGTATTTATTATGAATATAGAAGTAATTGGAGTAGATAGACAAGAGGGCAGAATTTAGATTTATATGTCTGAGCATGTTGTAAATGATTTGGCTTATGTGTGTGAGTGTCTGTATGTATATGTGTGTATGTGTCTGTTTTGTTTGTTCAAACAGCAACCAATTGTGTGTGTGAGTGTGTATGTGTATATATGTGTTCATGTATGCATGTCTCTGTGTGTATGTATGCGTGTCTCTGTATATATATATATATATGTATCTGTATGTGTCTCCATTTTGTTTGTTCAAACAACAACAACCAATTTTAAACAGATATACTGTTCTTGTTGTTGTCACTGTTGTTATTGTTGTTGTTGTGCAATATCTAAATATTTTCCTTATATGGAAATTAATTAATTACTGATGACATCTACATCAACAGCAGGACCACACACTGTCTAGAAGAGGGGTTGATTATATTGAGACCAGTGTATTACTGGTACTGACTTTACTGCTTAACTCACCACCCACCCCACCTAGCCCCCAATAACCTCCACTAACAGTACCACTACATTAATACCAACGCCACACCACAACATCTGTCCCCCAATCATCACCACCACAACACCAACACCACTACCACAACACCAACACCACCACCACCACAACACCACCACCACAACACCAACACCACTACCAACAGCACTACCACCACAACACCACTACCACCTGTCCTCCAATCACCAACACCACCACCACCTGTCCCCCAATCACCAACACCACACCACACCACCACCACCTGTCCCCCAATCACCAACACCACACCACCAACACCACCACCACAACACCAACACCACCACCTGTCCCCCAATCACCAATACCACACCACCACCACCCCTCCACTGAAAGATGAAAGACAAACTCAGCAGCTTTGACAAGATTTCAACTGTGGATTTAAATAAATATTGATTTTTTTTTATTTATCCTGGTTTATCCGATTCATCAATTTTTATTGAACACTTTCTGGTGGGTTGTTGAGGGTCAGTGAGGGCTTATAGAGTGATAACCCTTGCAACTTCTTTTTCCATCTTTTAAGGGTTCTCACACTATTTTATAAGATATTTCGTAGCATTTATGCATTGGAGCACATCATCCTTTATATATATATATCCTTCATATATGTGTATATATATATATATATACTCTACCATATTCTGAACGCCTTGCTTCCCTGGGCATGGATACATTGAAGCTGTGGGTGTTAACCATCTTGCCAACAACAACCCTGAGTACCTTTTTGATCTCCATGTGTCTAACACAAGTGGGCATGCCTACAAAGTCAGAAAACAGCACAGCTCCCATGACTTCCGGAAACATTTTTTCACGCTCAGAGTTGCTGAAGCATGGAACAAACTACCTGCATCAGTTGTTAGCTGCTGGGACACTGCATCCTTTAAAACCCCCATGCTTCCTGAGATTCACCAACACTATACCTAATGTTCCCCCTCCATACAGGACTGGGGTCCCTATCATTAAATCACCCAAGACACCTTGGAGGAGGCCAGCTAAACCTGCATAGGTGTGAGCTGTCACAGCAACAGCAATGTCTGTTTTCCCTGTTATATATATAGAGAGAGCCAAAATAAATTTACTGATTACAAATGGCCAACATTTTGAACATTTAATGTATATAAACTTACTTGAATTGCCTTTGTATAACTTTTGGAATAAAATCTAATAACTCTATGGTTTCTTGTTTATTGTTTTTTTTTTAATTTAAGCACAAAGTCAGCAAATTTTTGGGGAAAGGCAAAGACTTGAGTTCAAATCTTGCCGAGGTCAACTTTACCTTTCATCCTTCCAGGGTTGATAAAGTAAAGCCTTGCATTGTCCCGAAAACCCTGAGTGAGTTGTAGGTGTGCTATATTGGTATACAGCGTGTCTTTGGGTAATTTTAAACCTAGCGGAGCCCAATCTCCTCTTCAGGTCTGGATTTAGCAGATTTCTTCCAAAGAGAGTGAGAGATATAGAGGTAGAATTGACTCCAGTATTTCACTGGTACTTTAATTATCGACTTTAAATGGATGAAAGGCAAAGTTAACTTCACCAGGATTTGAACTCAGATATCACAGAACTGAAACAAAATACTTCACAGCATTCTACCCAAAATTCTAATAACTATGCCAAATTTTCTAGGAGTTGATAAAGAAAAGTACCAGTTATGAACTGGGGTTAATATAAATAACTTTCCACTTGCCCATAAATTGATGTCAGTGTTAGAAAGAATTATATTTCAGTCCACAAATTTCCAGAAAAGCCATTAATATTCGTAGTAATATATTCGAATGACACGACAATAAAATATTTATAGCAAATATTATATTTTATGCTGCAGATGGTTCCATTTCTGTGAGGTGTATGACAAATTGTTGTTTAATATTGATGAAGGATGACAGTATATGATACGTGTTTCTGGTGTGTTGAGTTATTCACAGAGAAAATTAATTTGCCAAAAGAATTTCACCTTTTTTCAAATGAGATTTTAAAATTCGGAATAAAATACATCAACACATATCTATACCAACAGTCTTCTTTCTGTCTAGTACCCAGTATTTAGTTCTTCCTTTCTTACACCCAGTATTTAGATCTTTCTCTCTAGCACCCAGTATCCTCTCTTCTTCTCTTACACACCACATTCAATTCTTCTTATGCCAAACTCTGGAGAGAATTAGAAAGGTAAGTTGACTCAGGTGGAGACAGGTGCTAATGACAAGACCTGCTGGAGGGTGTGCTTGTGGACTCAGCCCCATGGCCATCTAAGGAAATAAATGGGAAACGAAGAAGACTCAGACCCAGGTGGAATTTGAACTCGTAACATAAAAAGCAGGTAAGGTGGCTTGCACTTGGGGTTTCTGAACGCCAGAGAATGTTCTACACCACCTAGTTATTACCAGGTAGCAATGAGAGTTTTCTTTATTATAATGTTACTTATATTTTATTAAAGTGTAACTATCAACATAATATTACAAATAGAAAGAAAAAAGATACAAGCAGGTAATACATACATCTAGGACCAGATACAACACACAAGCAGGTAATATACACATCTAGGACCAGATACAACACACAAGCAGGTAATACATACATCTAGGACTACATACAACACACAAGCAGGTAATACATACATCTAGGACCTCATACAACACATAAGCAGGTAATACATACATCTGGGACCAGATACAACACATAAGCAGGTAACATGCACAGCTAGGACTATATACATCACACAAGCAGGTAATACATACATCTAGGATCACATACAACACACAAGCAGATAATACATACAGCTAGGATCACATACAACACACAAGCAGGTAATATACACATCTAGGACCACATACAACACCTAAGCAGGTAATACATACATCTAGGACCACATACAACACCTAAGCAGGTAATACATACATCTAGGACCTCATAAAACACCTAAGCAGGTAATACATACATCTAGGACCACATACAACACACAAGCAGGTAATACATACATCTAGGACCTCATACAACACACAAGCAGGTAACACATACATCTAGGATCACATACAACACACAAGCAGGTAATATACACATCTAGGACCACATACAACACCTAAGCAGGTAATACATACATCTAGGACCACATACAACACCTAAGCAGGTAATACATACATCTAGGACCTCATAAAACACCTAAGCAGGTAATACATACATCTAGGACCACATACAACACACAAGCAGGTAATACATACATCTAGGACTACATACAACACACAAGCAGGTAATACATACATCTAGGACTACATACAACACACAAGCAGGTAATACATACATCTAGGACTACATACAACACACAAGCAGGTAATACATACATCTAGGACTACATACAACACACAAGCAGGTAATACATACATCTAGGACTACATACAACACACAAGCAGGTAATACATACATCTAGGACTACATACAACACACAAGCAGGTAATACATACATCTAGGACCTCATACAACACACAAGCAGGTAATACATACATCTAGGACTACATACAACACACAAGCAGGTAATACATACATCTAGGACCTCATACAACACACAAGCAGGTAATACATACATCTAGGACTACATACAACACACAAGCAGGTAATACATACATCTAGGACCTCATACAACACACAAGCAGGTAATACATACATCTAGGACTACATACAACACACAAGCAGGTAATACATACATCTAGGACTACATACAATACACAAGCAGGTAATACATACATCTAGGACATCTGACAACAATAGGTAGGCGAAAGGGGTGGACATCATCATCATCATGGACGTTAAACTATGATGATGATGATGATGATGAAAACAGAGAGGGTGGGGTGACCCTCGTGGTTTCGCCCCCTCCCCTTCTTTATATTATTTGGTGTAAGTTCTGTATTGTTTCCCGAATCGTCTCTCTCTCTCTCGTATGTATGTGTGTGTGTGTGTGTGCGTGTGTACGATTCTATGCGTTTATATGCGTGTATATGTGTATATGCTTGTGTGTGTGTACGATCGTATGCGTGTACGCCTGTATGTGTACGAGTGTGTGTGTATGCGTGTGTGTATATGCGTGTGTGCACGTGTGTATGTGTGTGTGTATTTCTCTATAGCGACTTCCTTTAATACTTAACAACCCCTCCTCCCATCCCCCCAACAGTAAAAGGGTGGAGCTGTGAAACTTCCGGGTTTCCTGCGCATGTCTCTAAATAAATATTGACTTTATTACAGGAATCTACACCACACGAGATATTACACAATACGATGGAGAGAATTGCTAATTTAAAACCATTAAATAACAACTATTGACACTTTGGACAAATAATGTTGTAATAATTTAATAAAAATGATAATTTATTAGCAAAGAGAATGTAATAATAATAAAGTTGTTAAGGTGTTTCAGAAACATCATCGGTGTGGAAGAACTGTTGTTTAAATAATAGTTTATCTTCTCATATAAGGAAGACATATATAAACGTATAGACGTAAAAGAAACTGCTTTGGTTTAAATATATATATATATGAGTATTATGTATGTGTGTATATGTACGTGTGTGTATGTATGTGAGTGTATGTGTGTAATAAATGTAGTTTGATCTGTTCAAAGGTTTAAGCAAGTTTTTATTTATTAATCTAACCATGTTCTTCATTCATAATATATATGGTTGAAAGGTCTTCACCTGAACAGAGCTTACATTATATTAACACCTTGTCACATATTTATTTAATCTTCATAATATATAACTTAATATTTCGTCCATTTTAAAATACACACACATATATCTATATATATGTGTGTGTGTGTGTATATATATATATATATATATAGATATATATTTATTTATTTAATTTAAAATAAAAGGGTATATTTAATAGCAATATATAATTGTTGGTGATGAAAGCAGGACATGTCCCAGTTTAGTTTTAATTTGGTTCGGCAGGTGACCGACGTACCTCCCTCTCCGACTGTAACAACCTACTCTTCCTATTACTCCCACAAGATAGTGTTCAACTACAGTAGAGTCAGTCGTCAAACTAACCTTCAGACGGTGTTGTTGCTTTTATGTTACCGCTACTTGCTCCTCTATCTATCTATCTCTCCCTCTAAGGTGGCGGTAGCAGGGTTTTATTATGGTTCTCTGAGGCCCTGGATAGCAGCAGAATAGCTTCGAATTCTGCTTAAACACACACATATACATATATATAAATATATACATACATACGGACACACATATATCTTCATCTCCATCTCTCTCTCTCTCTATCTATCTACCACATCAGTCCTCTTTCTCCTCGGATATCGGAATATACACATATAAATATATATATACACATATATATGCATATATAAAGACCAACGTCAACATATTATATATATTATAAAATTGGTGAAATACTAAAAGAAAGAATGCGGCCAACGGGCAAGAAATTGTCCGGTTTTCTACAGATTATAGATGAAGTGTTTCCTTG
>OZ024761.1:21242660-21250160 GCA_964016885.1 Eledone cirrhosa
TATTATGTGAGGTAAAGCCTTTACTGTGAAAATACAATAGTATATATAGAGTAATGTAAATGTTGTGAGATATTATGTGAGGTAAAGCCTTTACTGTGAAAATACAATAGTAAATATAGAGTAATGTAAATGTTATGTGAGATATTATGTAAGGTAAAGCCTTTACTGTGAAAATACAATAGTATATATAGAGTAATGTAAATGTTATGTGAGGTAAAGCCTTTACTGTGAAAATACAATAGTAAATGATAAAGGGTTAAAATGTATTGTATTGAATTTATTAAATAAATTGAGTAAGCATATACTTTATTTTGTCTCAAATTCTAATGAAAAAACATAGGTTACTCATAGATTTCTCCGTTAACTGGTGCAGTTGTACCAACCCATTGTCGAATTAAATTAAAACCTTCCAACATAATTTTAAACAAGAATATTTTAATATTTTAATTTGCAAATACCATCTCAGTGAATTTAGAATTTTAATAAATACTTTCAAAATTCTTCACAAACTAATTAAAATATACAGTATTTTTAACGAAATACTATAACGAAAAGTTTTAAAGTTCTTCAGTAATAATTTTAGTAACTACTTCCAAAATTCTTTAGTAATTAATTAAAATATAAAGTACTTTGTTAATAATACTGTAATGAAAAGGTAAACACTTCTTCAATAATTTTAGTAAATACTTCCAAAATTCTTGAGTAATTAATTAGAATATAAAGTATTTTGTTAGTAATATTGTATTGAAAGGGTTAAAACTTCTTCAGTAATAATTTTAGTAATTTCTTCTCAACTTTTTCACTAATTAATTAAAATATAATATTTTATTAGAAATACTGTAACGAAAGGGTTACAAGTTCCTACATAAAATTATGCTGGAAGGTTTTTAGATTAAATATAAACTCTTTAAAATGGTTTTGTTTCATAGAAACAAGTGGTTTGGAACCAGGAACATAAGAAAAAGGTTAAGTTATGTTCCAAACACCAACTTAATAATGAGCATGTTAGTTATATTACTAAACCACTTCAAATTCTTAATTATTTTCAAGATTATTTTTTTAAATCACAGGCAGTCTCTTTCATTAGAAATATGGTAACATATATATTTATCGATTAATATCTAATATCTATCATTCAGGTCCAGGTTTGTCTTTAACCCGTCTGTATTATTCATTGTGTCACAATTACCTAACTTATGTTGATTACTCTGAGAAGTAATATATTGGTCACTCTCTCATTGAGTGCTTTGTGACAGACTTCGAAAATCGATTGCGAATCTACTACTTGCAGCTACAACTTTGGTTATACTCATTATTGTTGTTGTTATATATATATATATATATATATATATATGTATATATATATATATATATATATATATGTATATATATATATATATATATATATATGTATATGTATATATATATATATATATATATATATGTATATATATATATATATATATGAATTTAGTCTTCACATTTATTATTATTATGTAAGGTGGATTGGTAGTATCGGTAGAGAGTCGGATGCCATGCGTTGCAGCATAGAGTTACTTCCCTTTATGATCTGAGTTCAAATCCCGTCAAGGTTAACTTTGCCTTCATCCTTACGGGGGTCGATAAAATAAAGTACCAGTAATGTACTGGGTATTTGCTGGCCTTGTGCCAAATGTAGAAACAATTATTATTATTAATATATATATTTATATATATCCCTTATGATATTTAGGGATACAGTGTATCTATTCCAAAATAGGTCCACCGTATCTCTGCATGTCGGGTCACAACAGGCAACTAATAATATACCTGGAAAAAACGGGGGTGGGGGGTTAATCATTTAATCTATTGCTATATCTCTCTTCTGCCATCCATAGTTGGCCCCTATTCCTGTTAGGAAAATAGTAAATGTCACTTCTCTCTCTCTTCCTCCCCCCTCTCTCACTCTATCTCCCCATCTCTCCCTCTCTCTCTGCCTATCAAAGAGAGGGTGTGTGTGGCGGTGGGGTGGAGTTATAACTGTTGGCATTTCACCAGGTTTTAAGCCGGTGTTTATCAATGGATGGAACAGCTGGCTTAATAACTGAGGAGTTTAACATATCTAACAGCAATAAATAGCTGCTGTTAAACAACCCCAATATATAACTGTCAGTACTTTTACTTGGTGGTTTACATTGAGTTTCTTGGGTTTTGGGCATGGCATCCAGTTGTAGAAAACCTTCCAAACAAAGGGTCAGAAAGGCTCTTTTGTTGTGTCAAGGACATGACACAAGCTCCCTAGTTTTAGGGATCTATGTGATAAATGCACCCAATACTCTCTTTAACTCTTCAGTATTTACATTACTCTATATATACTATTGTATTTTCACAGTAAAGGCTTTACCTCACATAATATCTCACATAACATTTACATTACTCTATATATACTATTGTATTTTCACAGTAAAGGCTTTACCTCACATAATACCTCACATAACATTTACATTACTCTATATATACTATTGTATTTTCACAGTAAAGGCTTTACCTCACATAATATCTCACATAACATTTACATTACTCTATATATACTATTGTATTTTTGTGATAAAGGCTTTACCTCACATAATACCTCACATAACATTTACATTACTCTATATATATACTATTGTATTTTCACAGTAAAGGCTTTACCTCACATAATATGCCACATAACATTTACATTACTCTATATATACTATTGTATATTCACAGTAAAGGCTTTACCTCACATAATACCTCACATAACATTTACATTACTCTATATATACTATTGTATTTTCACAGTAAAGGCTTTACCTCACATAATATCTCACATAACATTTACATTACTCTATATATACTATTGTATTTTTGTGATAAAGGCTTTACCTCACATAATATCTCACATAACATTTACATTACTCTATATATACTATTGTATTTTTGTGATAAAGGCTTTACCTCACATAATATCGAATCTATGAGATTTTGATATTATCTATTTTGAGAGCAATACCTTAACATCAGTATGAGTGGCCAGTTACAGCCAGTTTGAACAGAAAGAGGTGAGAGAATTCTGGCCGGATATGGCTGGTTTAAATGATAAAAGTTAAAGAATTTAAAATATCTAGAATTTGAGAGAAAAGATTACTTTTGGGAATTACTACTTATAAATCTTTTTATTTTCTGTCTTTCAGGAAGATGAATTAGATGCCAACTCCAGCAGACAACGGAGGTGAATAAATTACCATTTTCTTTATTGCTGTTGTTGTTATTGTTGTATATCTTTACTTTTTACTCTTTTACCTGTTCTAGCCATCCGGCTGAGGCCATGCTGGGGCACCGCTACCTCCCATGTTTTATATCCAACCTTCATTGGCTGGCCTTTGATGTAGGTGGGCAGTTTGTTGCTGCTGCCCTTAGGTTACCTTCTTTCTGCACTGTGGGTTCATCTGGGATCCTGGATAGCAGGCAGGGTGTCAAGGTGTTTCTTGAAAACCTCCACGTGCCCCAGCATGGCCTCAGCCGGATGGCTGGAACAGGTAAAGTTTAAAACAGTCCACACCATGTAAATCTCTCAAGTTTCTTGGCAGCTTATTAAAGAGTTGGGGGGGGGTTCTTTACATTTTTTTCTTAAACTTTTTTTAGGAAATGTTTTTTAAATGTTTATAAAAGTTTTTTTTTAATGTTTATAAATATTTTTTAAATGTTTATAAATATTTTTTAAATGTTTATAAATATTTTTTAAATGTTTATAACTATTTTTTTTTGTTTATAAATATTTTTTTTTATGTTTTTTAAATGTTTATAACTATTTTTTTAAATATTTATAAATATTTTTTAAATATTTATAAATATTTAAAAAATATTTATGAATGTTTTTTAAATGTATTTTTTGTGTTTGTTTTATTCCAACGATAATGTGTTGCCGTGCTGTAAATAATATTTTTTCCAGCAATTCTAAGTCGTAATCTAACATCGTGACAGGATGTTAGGTAGAACGGAGGCCATTTGTTGTAAATGAGACGAGATCTGCTGAAGATAATTAATTACACCGACATGTTGATGATGGGAGAATGGTGGGGTTGTGGTTGTTGTGGTGGAGTGGTGGTGTGGTGGTTGGTGTGGTGGTTGTGGGTGGGGAGTTGGAGATGGTGCCGATGGGAGGTAGTGGGGAAAGTAATGGTGGGGGTTGTGAGGGTAGTGGTGGCTGGGGGAGTTGGTTGTGGTGGTGATGGGTGGTAGTGTGGGGGGGGGGGGTGATGGGAGGTAGTGGTGGTGTGATCTGCCAGGACCTGCTGGAAGGTGTGTTTGAAGACTCTGGGCCCCAACAAGACTCCCAGAAATAACTGGGTGAAGAAGAAAAAGGGAGCCAATGCCACAACATTTGTTTAGGGCACTGGTTCCCCACCTTTCACTCCCAATGACTCCTTTTATTTATCTATCTCTATATATAGATGTAGTTATGTATGTATGCATACATGTATATATATATACACATATACATGTATGTATGTGTATATATATATATATTATTCTTGTGTTTGTTTCATTGGTTTGGCTTATTGAGAGCTTCATTAATGGTGTCAGCTGAAAATGTGAAGCATCATCATCATCATCAAGTGTTCATTTATAATTAGTACTCTCATGTTGTTGTTATTGTTGTTGTTGCTGTTGTTGGTGTTAAAGGCTTCTCACAAGTTACTGCCTAAAATGCCTAAAAATGTTCCGCCCCCCTCACTGTCCATTAACAGCAGTTGTGTACTTACTTATTTATGTATTTATTTAATCAATTTAAACATCCGTATAGAACTAGTAAGCCATGACAGATTAGGGGAAGTATATAGTACCCCCTATAATCAAGGAACAAAAAAGAGTGAGAAGGAAAAATGGTTAAAAAATTCAAGACCAGCCAAGCTTGTGGATGTTATCCAACCATCTTCTATGGTGGGGGTGGGTTCTACCTCTAGGTCTCCTACCAGTTGGTTTTGCCTGTAAAAATCTGACAAATGATTGGTACCTGAGACATTCTAACCCTAACCCTAACCCATAGTATCAAAGCTGTGATCTCTCAATTCAGAGAAGTAGCGGCTCTACCTGGACTGACTCTCTCATCTCTGAGTTATGCACTCTATCGAGTAATGTTAACTCAGCTGGCAAATTTTTGTTATGACCGATTTCTGTTGCTTTTCGGTGTCCAGTTAAAAAAGTTACAACCTCTGTTAGATGGGAATGTGTCCAGGTATTCAGTGTGACGAATTATATTCAAGTGAAGTAGTCAGGGGAAACAGAAGAAGGAAAGCAAAGTTGAAAAGGTTAAAAAAACAAAGCAAAGACCCTCTCTCAAAAATCTGTATAATACAACATATTATATAAGAAGTAGGAGGTGCCTACTTGCATTGTAAGGCATGACCCCCTAACCTACTAAATAAACCGTCTAATGATACACATTCACCACCATTCTGGAATGTATTGTTGTTGTTGTTCTCCTCCAATGACTTGTATCAACATTTTCTTCTTTATTCCGTCACGGTCCATTACATTTGTTATACAATTCCTGATGAAATCCTTGTTCAGTCATGCGTGCAACTTAACTCTTCTATTTCTAGTGATTTATTTCCAATTATCGATTAACTGGAGAGTGGGGGGAGTGGGTGGGGATAGGGTTGGGGGCAGAGAATAGGGTTGATTTATTTTTTAATTCACTGAACTCCCATAGTATGGTTTACGGTTGAGTGGTTTATTTATTAATATGAAGAATTGGACAGCTGTGAACATCTATTTATATATATATATATATATATGTGTGTGTGTGTGTGTGTATATACAGAGAGAGAGGGGGGGGTAAGAAAGCTAAGGAAGGCAGCACCTGCTCAGCAAGATCTAATGTTTGCTAAGCCATCCAGTACATCACCATCATCATCACCGTTTAATGTCTATTTTCCATGCTAGCATGGGGGGGGGGGGGGTTAGACAGGTCATCATGTTACGAGGCCAGACAGGTCAGGTGGCCATATCTTGCTCATACAGAATTGATTTTGGCTAGATTTCAGCAGCTGGATGTCCTTTCTAATGCCAACCACCTTACAGAGTGGACTGGGTACTTTTTGTCATGACACCAGCACAACCACCTTGCTTATAATTTAAACACAAACATCCTCTGTTCTTAAAGGCAGCAAATTGACAGAGATGTTAGAACATTGGATAAATACACACTGGTGTGTGTTTCGACTCTCTGGTCGCTGGGTCCAAATCCTGCCGAACTACACTTTCCCTTTCATCCTTTTTGGGGGTCTTAAAAAAAAAATACCAGTCTAGTACTGGGGTGGATTCTTCCTCTCTGGAAGAAATCTGCTGTACTGAGGCCAGGAGAGGGATGGGTCCTCCAGGCTGAAGATGGCCAAGAAATGCTGTATGTCCAAACGGTGCCCCTATGACTCAGGAGTTACGGAACCATGTAATGGGTAGAGCATTAGTCTTATATGTATGTATATATATATATATATATATATATATATATATATATATATATATATACATGAAGGTGCATGGCTTAGTGGTTAGAGCATTGGGCTTGCAATCGAGAGGTTGTGAGTTCAATTCTCAGACCGGGTGATGTGTTGTTTCCTTGAGCAAGACACTTTATTTCACATTGCTCCAGTTTACTCAGCTGTAGAAATGAGATGATAGGGACTGGGGTCCCTATCATTCCACTGCAAAGTGGTCGTGGAGGTGCCACGGCAAAAAAGCACCCAGCACTCACTGTAAATGAGGTTGGTGTTAGGAAGGGCATCCAGCTGTAGAAATGTAGCCAGAATCAGTTCCCATATGAGCAAGACAAGGTCAGCCGACCGGGCACTGCCCACAACAGGACAACTCGTCTAACCCATGCTAGCGTGGAAGAACGGATGTAAAACGGTGATGATGATGATGATATACATATGTAGCATTAAGGTGTTTGTTACTGGGGTCTAAACCCCTGCATGAGCTTCGTTTGGATTGTTCTAACCTTTTGACTTGATGTCTGCATGAAAGATATTAATGGTTGCTGAAGTGGTTTGTTTTAACAAAATTTAATAAAAAAAAAAAAAACAAAAGAATTATTCGCTGACACCAAATATAATGCCTGGTCTTTGCTGCTTTCTGCTGAGATGGTTTTAACCAAACAATTGCTTGTCTTTGTAGCTTTTTATTATTATTATTATTAGTAGTAGTAGTAGTAGTAGTAGTAGTAGCAGCATGGCAGAATTGGTAGAGCGTCGGACAACATGCTTTGCAGCATAGAGTTACGTCCCTTTACCTTCCAAGTTCAAATCCCACCCGGATTAGCTTTGCCCCCTCCCTTCCTCGCCTTGTGCCAATGTTACAAAGAATCATTCTTATTTTTTTTCCCCTTTTTTTTTTATCTTTTATTTTTGCATTTTTTTTTATATTTTATATATTTATTTATTTATTTTTTATATATTTATTTATTTATTTTTTATATATTTATTTATTTAT
>OZ024761.1:21260160-21265160 GCA_964016885.1 Eledone cirrhosa
TGGGGGGTTTTTTGTTAAATTTCATAAAATAAAGTTTCATAGGGTTTTTTGGGGTGGTGGAGGTTGTTGAGGTGATGGGGGTTTTGAAGGGTGGTTTTTTTTTTCCATGATATGGTAGAAGACAAATTTTTCCTGTTTTGTGATAATAACTGAAAAATAGGATTAAATATACTTCATTTTTTTTTTTTAACCCTTTAGCATTTAAACTGACCGTATCTGACCAGAATTCTCTCACCTCTTTCTGTTCAAACCGGCTGTAACTGGCCACTCATACTGATGTTAAGGTATTCTTCTCAACATAGATATTATCAAAATCTCTTAGATTCAATATTTTGTGAGATAATTCTATGTTAAATTTGATGTTTATACTCTACTAATGTATTGAGTACCTTACTTACTGTGGTTACTCCTGATTGAACCTGGGACTCACACACACATACACACACACACACACATCATCATCATCATCATCATCATCATCACCGTTTTACGTCCGTTCTTCCACGCTAGCATGGGTTAGACGGGTTGTCCTGTTGTGGGCAGTGTCTGGTCGGCTGACCATGCCTTGCTCATACAGGAACTGATCTGGCTTGATTTCTACAGCTGGATGCCCTTCCTAACACCAACCTCATTTACAGTGAGTGCTGGGTGCTTTTTCGTGGCGCCTACACGTCCACTTTACAGTGTGGGCTGGGTGCTTTTTTGCCGTGGCACCTCCACGACCACCTTGCGGTGGGGGGGGGGGGGGGGGCATATTGTTTATATGCTTCAGCATGTACCCATGGGAGGTCGGGTACCCTGTATTACTGCGTGACGCCAGAAGTCACGGTCGTGTGTCATTGACTTTGAGAGGTGTAGTTGGGTAAGGTCGGCTTTTATCACCTCATCCCAAGTCATCTTGGGTCTCCCCACTCCGCGGTTTCCATCAACTTCTAGTGCTCTGCACCTTTTTATGCAGCTGTCATCCTTCATATATATATATATATAGTTTCAAAAAAAGCCCACATGACTAAGTCTTTAGAATATGACTTCAAAATAGGGGGCTCACAGGAGAAAGACAATGGAATAAATAACAGAAAGACTCACACTCCTATCTCCTCAGCCAACCTCTGAAAGTCACTACAGTTTCAGTACATTATTGTTGATACCATTCATACCAGTGTACACAGGGACATATCAAAACATGTAGAGACAAGTTATGCTTTTAGGGGAATAGAAATGAAAATGTATCCCTAGTATATATATGCGACGGCTGGAGAGAAATGAAGCAAGCATGCTCCGTTGGATGTGCAATGTCAATGTACGTGAACGACCCAGAATGGATGAGTTGAGAGAGAAACTATGTATAAGAGTGATAAGTTGTAGTGTGCAGGAGAGAAGACTGAGATGGTATGGACATGTGATGCGCATGGAGGATGACCGCTGAGTAAAGAAGTGCCAAGAAATCCCGGTAGAAGGAAGACTCAGTAGAGGAAGACCCCGAAAAACATGGGCGGAGGTGGCGAGAGCAGACCTCCGATCGCTGAAACTCACGGAGGAGATGACGAAGGACCGTGACAAGTGGAGAGATGCTGTGCTCAATAGGACCCGTCCCACCCTTGCAAGCAGGGAAAAGTGGACGTAAAATGATGATGATGAGATATATATATGTGTGTGTGTTATTGTATGTTGTTGTATGTCATTTATGAAAACATCACTCGAATGATTTGAAATTTTAAGTGAGGCCATCTAGTAAATTAAACAGCCGAGAACATTCTTGTTCAACAATCTTTAGATAAACCTGAACAAGAGAAGAGAAAAAGAAGTTAAATAAGTGAAGGAAATAGAAATTAATCAATTTTAGCTCCTTCAGGTGACTTCCTTTGTAAATATTGGTGAGATTTTTAACATTTTTGATTCTATTTTCAAAAATTAGATATCAAACAATTCCGATGGATTTTGAAGCTGATTGGAGAGAAAGTTGAGAGAGATATGTTGACAACAGCTACACACCTGTGTGGTATTGTGTTGACAACAGCTACACACCTGTGTGGTATTGTGTTGACAACAGCTACACACCTGTGTGGTATTGTGTTGACAACAGCTACACACCTGTGTGGTATTGTGTTGACAACAGTTACACACCTGTGTGGTATTGTGTTGACAGCTACACATTTGAAATGAATGCAAGCAAGATTTCACAGCTCTAGCATCCTTCAAAGTCAGCCTAAACAACAACAGAAAAGCCAATGTCATTTTTGTTTAATTTTAAGATTTGAATCAATAATTTTTTGCTGTCTTACATGTGTGTGTGTGTGGGGGGGGGGGGGGGGTGCAGGGAGGGGGATGTAGCTTGACAGGTGTGGTGGGCAGGGATGCAGTATGGTGGAGATGAACAGATGACCCACTTCTGGAACATTCTGTTGATTGTTGTAGAAGAAGGAAGCTTGTCATTAGTGGAATACCTCCAGTGACCAACTTTTGTCTGGGGGGGGTTAGAGACATTGGGTGGGGTGTGAAGAATCATTGTGTGTAGAGACATTCTCTTCATTCTCTGTTGATTGCTGAAGGAAGCTTGTGATCTGTGGCCACCACCTCAGGTCCACTCCATCCGTGGCCACCACCTCAGGTTCACTCCATCCGTGGCCACCACCTCAGGTTCACTCCATCCGTGGCCACCACCGCAGGTCCACTCCACTTGTGCCCACCCCTGCACAGACAATGCCATATACCTCATCCTAATATCTTCTCCACGCCAACTAAACCATCAAGCCGTAACTTATTGATTTGTATTTCAATTACTCCATCTCAGTTTAATTAGATTTAACTATCAACTTGACATTTCTCATTAACCTCGTTAACAATCATCACCGCCATCTTTCTTTGATTTTTCTGTCTTTTATTGTGTGTTTATGTTGTTTAGTTGTTTTGGTCTCTTCTCTTGTAATATCCAAAGTTAAACCAAAAGACAACACTCCATGTCTCTCTTTTATTTGATGTTCTTTAATCATACAAAGTAAGATGGTTGCTGCTAGGAAGGTCCTCCACCTTTAACCCTTTACCATTTACATTACTCTATATATACTATTGTATTTTCACAGTAAAGGCTTTACCTCACATAATACCTCACATAACATTTACATTACTCTATATATACTATTGTATTTTCACAGTAAAGGCTTTACCTCACATAATATCTCACATAACATTTACATTACTCTATATATAGTATTGTATTTTCACAGTAAAGGCTTTACCTCACATAATATTTACATTACTCTATATATACTATTGTATTTTCACAGTAAAGGCTTTACCTCACATAATACCTCACATAACATTTACATTACTCTATATATACTATTGTATTTTCACAGTAAAGGCTTTACCTCACATAATATCTCACATAACATTTACATTACTCTATATATAGTATTGTATTTTCACAGTAAAGGCTTTACCTCACATAATATCTCACATAACATTTACATTACTCTATATATACTATTGTATTTTCATGGTAAAGGCTTTACCTCACATAATATCTCACATAACATTTACATTACTCTATATATACTATTGTATTTTCATGGTAAAGGCTTTACCTCACATAATATCTCACATGGTGGTATGATGGTGGTAATAGTGGTAGTGGTGGTGGTGTTAGTGTGATGAACATGGTGGTGGTGGTAGTGGTGGTGTTAAAGGCCTATATATGGAAGTGATTGTTGTAGTGTCCAGTTTTGTTCCTATCTACTTACCTGTGATAAACGACCAGGTAATTGAACAGTTTCTAAATATAGACCACTTCACTTTTTACCATATATGTATGTATGTATGTATGTGTGTGTGTATATGTGTATACATTATGGAATATATATATATATTGGATAGTGTGTGAGATCCTTGGTATATTTGAAAAAAGGAAAACAATGACTTCAATTGTAGTTCTAAACAATTTAATTTAATTTTATATTATAATATAAAATTAAATCAAATTGTTTAGAACTACAATTGAAGTCATTGTTTTCCTTTTTTCAAATATATATATATATATATATTCCATAATGTATACACATACACACATACATACGCATACACACACACACACACACACACACATATATATATATATGCAAAAGTTCTATTTAAATTGTTGGGATACAACAAGCAAATATTTTTATAACTGATATAAAGCACTCAACAAGTATTTGGAGTAAACATACGATATTAACAAATGGAAACTATATTTATAAAACCATATCTATTTTATTATACATATTTCAAGGACACCAAGTTAAATTATGGTATGCTTTCATCAGACAAAATATAATATATACCAGAGTCTTCCAAAAGTAATGGTTGCATTTTGTAAGGGTATGTCAATATTTATTTATAAAACTGGTATATATTGTATTTTGTCTGATGAAAGCACACCATAATTTAACATGGTATCCTTGAAATATGTATAATAAAATAGATATGGTTTTATAAATATAGTTTCCATTTGTTAATATCGTATATATATATATATATTCCATAATGTATACACATATACACACACACATACATACACACATATATATATATATATATATAGTGGTAGAACACTGGAAGGTAATATCCGTAGTGGTAGAACACTCAGTCCATGGGACGAGTTAGGTAGAAGTAGTAACCCAACAGTTCACCATACCGAGAACAATTGTTTCACCTTAGCGGATCCTCAGCTTGTAATGGGAATGGTATAACTAACTGTTGTGTAACCTCTTCTATATATATATATATATATATATATATATATATATATATATATATATATATATACATATATATATATATATATACACATAAACACATTCACACACTTCTCCATTGTGCGGTATAAGCAAGATGTGGTCACCTGACCTAGCATATCCCACAACAGGACAACTCGTCTAACCCATGCAGGCGTGGATAAATGGACATAAAACGGTGATGATGATGATATATGTCTTTGTCCGACACCAAAACCCCTTTGACAA
>OZ024761.1:21272660-21317660 GCA_964016885.1 Eledone cirrhosa
ACAGGGAAAAGCAGACGTAAAATGATGAATGATTACTTTCTCACGTGTTCCAGCCGACAGACCGAGGTCACGCTGGAGCACTGCCAATGGTGACTGTTATTTTATTATTTATTTATTATATTTTGTTTCCCACTGATCTCTTCATCTCCTTCCCCTCCTGTTGTAGGCCGTCAAGTTAGAGAGCGCCTACGAGATCCCATCAGCGTCGCGCTACATGGTTGTTGTGGGCTGCAACGGAAAACTGGACACGGAAGAGTCAATTATGCTGGGTATAGACATGAAAGACAAAGAAGCCACCATTGGTCTAGTCCTTCCAATCTGGGCAAACAGTAAAATCACACTGGACGGTGATGGGTAAATATGGTGTTATTGTTGTTGTTGTTGTTGTTGTTACAGCTTACAGTTAGGTAGGTTTAGCTGGTCCTCCCCTGAAGTTTCTGGGGTGTTTTAATGATCGGGACCCCAGTCATATCATGTTGTTGATCCAGCTTACACCTATATAGATTTAGCTGGGCCCTACTGAGGTTTCTGGGGGGTTTTTTAATGATCGGGACCCCAGTCATATCATGTTGTTGATCCAGCTTACACCTATATAGATTTAGCTGGGCCCTACTGAGGTTTCTGGGGGGTTTTTTAATGATCGGGACCACAGTCATATCATGTTGTTGATCCAGCTTACACCTATATAGATTTAGCTGGGCCCTACTGAGGTTTCTGGGGGGTTTTTTAATGATCGGGACCACAGTCATATCATGTTGTTGATCCAGCTTACACCTATATAGATTTAGCTGGGCCCTACTGAGGTTTCTGGGGGGTTTTTTAATGATCGGGACCACAGTCATATCATGTTGTTACAGCTCACACCTTGGTAGGTTTATCTGGCCTCCTACAAGGTTGTGTGTCATAAGAGATTTCTTGGTTGTTTGAATGATAGGGACCCCAGACCTATCATGTTGTTGCTACAGCTTACACCTATGTAGGTCTAGCTGGTCTCCTACAAGGTTTCTCAGGTGTTTTAATGATAATGACCCCAGTCCCATCATGTTGTTGTTACAGCTTACACCTACATAGGTCTAGCTGGCCTCATACGAGGTTGTATCTCATAGTAGGTTTCTCAGGTGTTTTAATGATAGGGGCTGTGTGTCCATCCCCAGTTTCTTTCTATATCCTATTTTAATTCCCTCATAATTTCGTTTCTGTGAATTTCAGAGGTTTTGGTGTCAATTCTGAAGGAGCAGATTATCTCTTCAAGCCAGTGTCAGTACAAGCCATGTGGTATGTAGCTTTTCTTCCCTCCATCTCTATTGAGTGAGAGTGTGATCCTAGCACTCAGTAGAGCAGTTGAGTGTCTGTGTGTGAATGTGAGTGCAGGTGTGAGTGATGTATTCCGTTAACTACAATTGAACCAAACACTCACTATAACAGTTGAGTGTCTGTGTGTGAGGGTGTGATTGTAGCACTCACTATAACAGTTGAGTGTGAGTGTGTGATTGTAGCACTCACTATAACAGTGGAGTGTGAGGGTGTGATTGTAGCACTCACTATAACAGTGGAGTGTGAGTGTGTGATTGTAGCACTCACTATAACAGTGGAGTGTGAGGGTGTGATTGTAGCACTCACTATAACAGTGGAGTGTGAGGGTGTGATTGTAGCACTCACTATAACAGTGGAGTGTGAGGGTGTGATTGTAGCACTCACTATAACAGTGGAGTGTGAGGGTGTGATTGTAGCACTCACTATAACAGTGGAGTGTGAGTGTGTGATTGTAGCACTCACTATAACAGTGGAGTGTGAGGGTGTGATTGTAACACTCACTATAACAGTGGAGTGTGAGTGTACTAAAGGTCTTAATCTGGATGCTGACATAGAAGTTCCTTTGTTGGAGATTGTAGTGGTGGTGGTGGTGGTGGTGGTGGTGTGTAGTGGCGTGGTGGTGGTGGTGGTGGTGGTGTGGTGGTGGTGTGGTGGTGGTGGTGGTGGTGTGTAGTGGCGTGGTGGTGGTGGTGGTGGTGGTGGTGGTGGTGGTGTGGTGGTGGTGGTGGTGGTGGTAATGGTGGTGGTGTTGATTGTATTGGTTGTGGTTACTGTGATAGTGTGTACTTGTTTAAGGTGGTAGTTGTGGTGGTGTGGTAGTTGCTGTAGTGTTGGTGGTGTGGTAGTGGTGTTGGTGGTAGTTGCTGTAGTGTTGGTGGTGTGGTAGTGGTGTTGGTGGTAGTTGCTGTAGTGTTGGTGGTGTGGTAGTGGTGTTGGTGGTAGTTGCTGTAGTGTTGGTGGTAGTTGCTGTAGTGTTGGTGGTAGTTGCTGTAGTGTTGGTGGTAGTTGCTGTAGTGTTGGTGGTGTGGTAGTGGTGTTGGCGGTAGTTGCTGTAGTGTTGGTGGTAGTTGCTGTAGTGTTGGTGGTGTGGTAGTGGTGTTGGCGGTAGTTGCTGTAGTGTTGGTGGTAGTTGCTGTAGTGTTGGTGGTGTGGTAGTGGTGTTGGTGGTAGTTGCTGTAGTGTTGGTGGTGTGGTAGTGGTGTTGGTGGTAGTTGCTGTAGTGTTGGTGGTAGTTGCTGTAGTGTTGGTGGTAGTTGCTGTAGTGTTGGTGGTAGTTGCTGTAGTGTTGGTGGTGTGGTAGTGGTGTTGGCGGTAGTTGCTGTAGTGTTGGTGGTAGTTGCTGTAGTGTTGGTGGTGTGGTAGTGGTGTTGGTGGTAGTTGCTGTAGTGTTGGTGGTGTGGTAGTGGTGTTGGTGGTAGTTGCTGTAGTGTTGGTGGTAGTTGCTGTAGTGTTGGTGGTAGTTGCTGTAGTGTTGGTGGTAGTTGCTGTAGTGTTGGTGGTGTGGTAGTTGTGGTGTTGGTGGTAGTTGCTGTAGTGTTGGCGGTAGTTGCTGTAGTGTTGGTGGTGTGGTAGTTGTGGTGTTGGTGGTAGTTGCTGTAGTGTTGGTGGTAGTTGCTGTAGTGTTGGTGGTGTGGTAGTTGTGGTGTTGGTGGTAGTTGCTGTAGTGTTGGCGGTAGTTGTGGTGTTGGTGGTAGTTGCTGTAGTGTTGGTGGTAGTTGCTGTAGTGTTGGTGGTGTGGTAGTTGCTGTAGTGTTGGTGGTAGTTGCTGTAGTGTTGGTGGTGTGGTAGTTGCTGTAGTGTTGGTGGTAGTTGCTGTAGTGTTGGTGTAATGGAGGTAATATATATAAAACCTATTTCTGTTGTATTCCAGGTCAGCTCTGCAAAGTTTACACAAAGTTATCAACACAGCCAATGTTCACAATTACATCCCGAAAGGTCTCACACACACGTGGGTGGGCTACTACACTGCCAGGGTAACCTCAGAAATCTCCTGTATAAAGGAATGGTGAGTTCTACCTTATAATCTTACCCCAGCTCTCTCTCTCTCTCTCTCTCTCTCTCTCTCTCTCTCTCATAATGGTAAGTTCTACACTATAGATCCTTCTCTCTCTCTCTCTCTCTGATAATGGTAAGTCACTGACTATCTACTCTCCTCCTCTCTCCCAGGGATAAGTCAGTCTTTCTCTCCCACCACCACTACACACCACCACCACCACCACCACCACCACCACACACCACTACACACCACCACCACCACCACCACCACCACCACACACCACTACACACCACCACCACCACACACCACCACCACCACCACCACACACCACCACCACCACCACCACCACTACACACCACCACCACCACCACCACCACCACCACTACACACCACACACCACCACACACCACCACCACCACTACACACCACCACCACCACACACCACCACCACTACACACCACCACCACCACCACTACACACCACCACCACTACACACCACCACCACCACCACACACCACCACCACTACACACCACCACCACCACACACCACCACCACCACTACACACCACCACCACACACCACACACCACCACACACCACCACCACCACTACACACCACCACCACACACCACCACCACTACACACCACCACCACCACCACCACACACCACCACCACACACCACCACCACCACCACCACCACCACTACATCTAACCCTATAATTGTTCTCTCTACAGGAACATAATGGACGACATTGAATCCTTTGCAGCTGACTCACCTTATTGCACAGAGAAACCTGAGTAAGTAACACTCTGTCTGTCTGTCACTCTGTCTGTCTGTCACTCTGTCTGTCACTCTGTCTGTCTGTCTGTCTGTCACTCTGTCTGTCTGTCACTCTGTCTGTCTATCACTCTGTCACTCTGACACTCTGTCTGTCTGTCTGTCTATCACTCTGTCTGTCTGTCTGTCTATCACTCTGTCACTCTGACACTCTGTCTGTATGTCACTCTGTCACTCATTTTACTCCACAGAAAAACCTGAGTAAGTAGATGTATGTTTGTCACTCTGTCTGCAAGATTTCACAGCTCTAGCATCACTCCTTCATTAGTGAGACAGTCACTCAGCCTGTGACCCTTTCAGTCTGACCCGTTGTCAGTCCAGTCAGTGAGTCCCTTGTTTGTTTTGTGTTATAGACTTGACCCGGATGGCATGAAGAATAAAATCAGTGTCAAGTTGAAAGAAATAATGATGTCTAGAGACCTGGAAGAGACAACCTGTAAAGAGGTAAGAACCTTCAATTATCTGGCGGCCATTGGTCTCCCAGTTTTAGAGATATCTAAGAACTTTCCATGGCAGTGTGCAGTAATATAGACGACACACCTTCGCATGTGAATGAGATGGGAAGTATATATCACCCCGTGGGTCTGTTTGTATATTATGACTCATACACTGTTCACTTTCCTGATATTTCTACATTATTCTATCTACTATACGTGTGCCTTTGATGAGTTGTAGTGCACCTGAGCACTGTACACTATAGTTTTCATTGTCTAGTATACACCACTTTCCCCTACCTTCACCTCCTCCCTTTCCATACACCTCACACGTCCTAACACTCCACCCCTCACCCACATCCCGACACTCCACCCCTCACCCACATCCTGACACTCCACCCCTCACCCACATCCTGACACTCCACCCCTCACCCACATCCTGACACTCCACCACTCACCCACATCCTGACACTCCACCCTTCACTCACGTCCTGACACTCCACCACTCACCCACATCCTGACACTCCACCCCTCACCCACATCCCTAGATCTGAGATATTCCAGTGAGGGACCTTTGTCAACAAGTTGACAAAGGTCCCTCCCTGTGTCATACATTGACAAGACTTTCCTTCTAATTATTATTGTTATTATTTGCCCAGC
Source organism: Eledone cirrhosa (assembly GCA_964016885.1). Classification (NCBI taxonomy): domain Eukaryota; kingdom Metazoa; phylum Mollusca; class Cephalopoda; order Octopoda; family Eledonidae; genus Eledone; species Eledone cirrhosa. The sequence goes on from OZ024761.1 coordinate 21,277,903, forward strand.
TGCGTAATATGCTGGAGGAGTCGTTCAACAGGTCGCTGAAAGAATACAAAAGTTTTATCGATGAAGAAACAATCCGTATACTGCGTCAGATGGACGCTCCAACGGAGATATATCCCTACCTCTACCTTGGCTCCGAGTGGAACGCATCCAACTACGAGGAATTAGAGGACAATGGGTGAGTCTACCTTGATGTCTTTTTAGTTAATTTAGTAAGAGTTGCATTATGACTGCATCACATTAACTCTTAACGCCCTGTACCACACAAAGTCGCATTAGCAAGACATTCTTGAGAAGTACAACACAGCGCTGTAACTGCATTACATTAAAAATGAAAGTCTTTACTCTAATATTGCTAATTTTCACAATAATCTGTCCACCAGTAGATATACTATAAGCATTTGAATTAACAGACTGCATTAGTAAGATATTCCTGTAAAGTACAAAACAGTACTATGACTACATCTTGTTTAGATTTATACTTTTGTTTACTGCAAATGTTCACAACAATCTATCCACCAGTAAAGATACTATAAACATTTGAATTAACAAACTCCATTTTTAGGTATTTTCTGTTAAATCGTTACAGGATAACGAGTTAAAACAAGAATCTAATTAGCACTGATATTTCCTGAAACAAACTATTTATTATTTTCTATTTTCCTTGATTATTTATTTGTTTCCAGGATAACAAGTATTCTTAATATCTCGAGAGAGATCGACAATTTCTTTCCCGAGAAGTTCCTCTACATGAATGTGCGAGAATTTGATAACGAGTTCACGGATCTCATGAAACATTGGAAACGGACGCATGAATTCATCAGGAGAACAAAGTAGGTTTCTTTGTTTGTATGGTGGCCTTTTTTTATTATTGCAAAAATGTTTTGTTTGGATTCCTACAATGTTACTGGTTCCCCCAGTCCTCCTCCTTCTTCTTCGTCTCCCACTTATTCCTGAGAGGGTCATGGGGCCAGAGTCCTCAAACACTCCTCCCAGTAGGTCCTGTCAGACGCAACCATCTCCAACTGATCTGGCTGGATCCCCAAGTGAGACCAGCCAACCTCATGGATGTTATCCAACCATCTTGCTCAGGCTCTACCCTGGGGTCTCCTGCCGGCTGGTTTTGCCTGTAAAATCTGTCCAGCGATTCTTTCCCAAGACATTCTAACCACATGTCTGTAGTATCAGAGCTGTGATCTCTCAATTCAGAGATTCTTTCCCAAGACATTCTAACCACATGTCTGTAGTATCAGAGCTGTGATCTCTCAATTCAGAGATTCTTTCCCAAGACATTCTAACCACATGTCTGTAGTATCAGAGCTGTGATCTCTCAATTCAGAGATTTTTTGCCAAGACATTCTAACCACATGTCTGTAGTATCAGAGCTGTGATCTCTCAATTTAGAGATTCTTTCCCAAGACATTCTAACCACATGTCTGTAGTATCAGAGCTGTGATCTCTCAATTCAGAGATTCTTTGCCAAGACATTCTAACCACATGTCTGTAGTATCAGAGCTGTGATCTCTCAATTCAGAGATTCTTTCCTGAGACATTCTAACCACATGTCTGTAGTATCAGAGCTGTGATCTCTCAATTCTGAGATTCTTTCCTGAGACATTCTAACCACATGTCTGTAGTATCAGAGCTGTGATCTCTCAATTCAGAGATTCTTTGCCAAGACATTCTAACCACATGTCTGTAGTATCAGAGCTGTGATCTCTCAATTCTGAGATTCTTTCCCAAGACATTCTAACCACATGTCTGTAGTATCAGAGCTGTGATCTCTCAATTCAGAGATTCTTTGCCAAGACATTCTAACCACATGTCTGTAGTATCAGAGCTGTGATCTCTCAATTCAGAGATTCTTTCCTGAGACATTCTAACCACATGTCTGTAGTATCAGAGCTGTGATCTCTCAATTCTGAGATTCTTTCCTGAGACATTCTAACCACATGTCTGTAGTATCAGAGCTGTGATCTCTCAATTCAGAGATTCTTTGCCAAGACATTCTAACCACATGTCTGTAGTATCAGAGCTGTGATCTCTCAATTCAGAGATTCTTTGCCAAGACATTCTAACCACATGTCTGTAGTATCAGAGCTGTGATCTCTCAATTCAGAGATTCTTTGCCAAGACATTCTAACCACATGTCTGTAGTATCAGAGCTGTGATCTCTCAATTCTGAGATTCTTTGCCAAGACATTCTAACCACATGTCTGTAGTATCAGAGCTGTCATCTCTCAATTCAGAGATTCTTTCCTGAGACATTCTAACCACATGTCTGTAGTATCAGAGCTGTGATCTCTCAATTCAGAGATTCTTTCCTGAGACATTCTAACCACATGTCTGTAGTATCAGAGCTGTCATCTCTCAATTCAGAGATTCTTTCCTGAGACATTCTAACCACATGTCTGTAGTATCAGAGCTGTGATCTCTCAATTCAGAGATTCTTTCCCAAGACATTCTAACCACATGTCTGTAGTATCAGAGCTGTGATCTCTCAATTCAGAGATTCTTTCCTGAGACATTCTAACCACATGTCTATAGTATCAGAGCTGTGATCTCTCAATTCTGAGATTCTTTCCTGAGACATTCTAACCACATGTCTGTAGTATCAGAGCTGTGATCTCTCAATTCAGAGATTCTTTCCCAAGACATTCTAACCACATGTCTGTAGTATCAGAGCTGTGATCTCTCAGTTCAGAGATTCTTTCCTGAGACATTCTAACCACATGTCTGTAGTATCAGAGCTGTGATCTCTCAATTTAGAGATTCTTTCCCAAGACATTCTAACCACATGTCTGTAGTATCAGAGCTGTGATCTCTCAGTTCAGAGATTCTTTCCCAAGACATTCTAACCACATGTCCATAGTATCAGAGCGGTGATCTCTCAATTTAGAGATTCTTTCCCAAGACATTCTAACCACATGTCTGTAGTATCAGAGCTGTGATCTCTCAATTCAGAGATTCTTTCCCAAGACATTCTAACCACATGTCTGTAGTATCAGAGCTGTGATCTCTCAGTTCAGAGATTCTTTCCTGAGACATTCTAACCACATGTCTGTAGTATCAGAGCTGTGATCTCTCAATTCAGAGATTCTTTCCTGAGACATTCTAACCACATGTCTGTAGTATCAGAGCTGTGATCTCTCAATTCAGAGATTCTTTCCTGAGACATTCTAACCACATGTCTGTAGTATCAGAGCTGTGATCTCTCAATTCTGAGATTCTTTCCTGAGACATTCTAACCACATGTCTGTAGTATCAGAGCTGTCATCTCTCAATTCAGAGATTCTTTGCCAAGACATTCTAACCACATGTCTGTAGTATCAGAGCTGTGATCTCTCAATTCAGAGATTCTTTGCCAAGACATTCTAACCACATGTCTGTAGTATCAGAGCTGTCATCTCTCAATTCAGAGATTCTTTCCTGAGACATTCTAACCACATGTCTGTAGTATCAGAGCTGTGATCTCTCAATTCTGAGATTCTTTCCTGAGACATTCTAACCACATGTCTGTAGTATCAGAGCTGTGATCTCTCAATTCAGAGATTCTTTGCCAAGACATTCTAACCACATGTCTGTAGTATCAGAGCTGTGATCTCTCAATTCAGAGATTCTTTGCCAAGACATTCTAACCACATGTCTGTAGTATCAGAGCTGTGATCTCTCAATTCAGAGATTCTTTGCCAAGACATTCTAACCACATGTCTGTAGTATCAGAGCTGTGATCTCTCAATTCTGAGATTCTTTGCCAAGACATTCTAACCACATGTCTGTAGTATCAGAGCTGTGATCTCTCAATTTAGAGATTCTTTCCCAAGACATTCTAACCACATGTCTGTAGTATCAGAGCTGTGATCTCTCAATTCAGAGATTCTTTGCCAAGACATTCTAACCACATGTCTGTAGTATCAGAGCTGTGATCTCTCAATTCAGAGATTCTTTCCTGAGACATTCTAACCACATGTCTGTAGTATCAGAGCTGTGATCTCTCAATTCTGAGATTCTTTCCTGAGACATTCTAACCACATGTCTGTAGTATCAGAGCTGTGATCTCTCAATTCAGAGATTCTTTGCCAAGACATTCTAACCACATGTCTGTAGTATCAGAGCTGTGATCTCTCAATTCTGAGATTCTTTCCCAAGACATTCTAACCACATGTCTGTAGTATCAGAGCTGTGATCTCTCAATTCAGAGATTCTTTGCCAAGACATTCTAACCACATGTCTGTAGTATCAGAGCTGTGATCTCTCAATTCAGAGATTCTTTCCTGAGACATTCTAACCACATGTCTGTAGTATCAGAGCTGTGATCTCTCAATTCTGAGATTCTTTCCTGAGACATTCTAACCACATGTCTGTAGTATCAGAGCTGTGATCTCTCAATTCAGAGATTCTTTGCCAAGACATTCTAACCACATGTCTGTAGTATCAGAGCTGTGATCTCTCAATTCAGAGATTCTTTGCCAAGACATTCTAACCACATGTCTGTAGTATCAGAGCTGTGATCTCTCAATTCAGAGATTCTTTGCCAAGACATTCTAACCACATGTCTGTAGTATCAGAGCTGTGATCTCTCAATTCTGAGATTCTTTGCCAAGACATTCTAACCACATGTCTGTAGTATCAGAGCTGTCATCTCTCAATTCAGAGATTCTTTCCTGAGACATTCTAACCACATGTCTGTAGTATCAGAGCTGTGATCTCTCAATTCAGAGATTCTTTCCTGAGACATTCTAACCACATGTCTGTAGTATCAGAGCTGTCATCTCTCAATTCAGAGATTCTTTCCTGAGACATTCTAACCACATGTCTGTAGTATCAGAGCTGTGATCTCTCAATTCAGAGATTCTTTCCCAAGACATTCTAACCACATGTCTGTAGTATCAGAGCTGTGATCTCTCAATTCAGAGATTCTTTCCTGAGACATTCTAACCACATGTCTGTAGTATCAGAGCTGTGATCTCTCAATTCTGAGATTCTTTCCTGAGACATTCTAACCACATGTCTGTAGTATCAGAGCTGTGATCTCTCAATTCAGAGATTCTTTCCCAAGACATTCTAACCACATGTCTGTAGTATCAGAGCTGTGATCTCTCAGTTCAGAGATTCTTTCCTGAGACATTCTAACCACATGTCTGTAGTATCAGAGCTGTGATCTCTCAATTTAGAGATTCTTTCCCAAGACATTCTAACCACATGTCTGTAGTATCAGAGCTGTGATCTCTCAGTTCAGAGATTCTTTCCCAAGACATTCTAACCACATGTCCATAGTATCAGAGCGGTGATCTCTCAATTTAGAGATTCTTTCCCAAGACATTCTAACCACATGTCTGTAGTATCAGAGCTGTGATCTCTCAGTTCAGAGATTCTTTCCTGAGACATTCTAACCACATGTCTGTAGTATCAGAGCGGTGATCTCTCAATTTAGAGATTCTTTCCCAAGACATTCTAACCACATGTCTGTAGTATCAGAGCTGTGATCTCTCAATTCAGAGATTCTTTCCCAAGACATTCTAACCACATGTCTGTAGTATCAGAGCTGTGATCTCTCAGTTCAGAGATTCTTTCCTGAGACATTCTAACCACATGTCTGTAGTATCAGAGCTGTGATCTCTCAATTCAGAGATTCTTTCCCAAGACATTCTAACCACATGTCTGTAGTATCAGAGCTGTGATCTCTCAATTCAGAGATTCTTTCCTGAGACATTCTAACCACATGTCTGTAGTATCAGAGCTGTGATCTCTCAATTCAGAGATTCTTTCCTGAGACATTCTAACCACATGTCTGTAGTATCAGAGCTGTGATCTCTCAATTCTGAGATTCTTTCCTGAGACATTCTAACCACATGTCTGTAGTATCAGAGCTGTGATCTCTCAATTCAGAGATTCTTTGCCAAGACATTCTAACCACATGTCTGTAGTATCAGAGCTGTGATCTCTCAATTCTGAGATTCTTTCCTGAGACATTCTAACCACATGTCTGTAGTATCAGAGCTGTGATCTCTCAATTCAGAGATTCTTTGCCAAGACATTCTAACCACATGTCTGTAGTATCAGAGCTGTGATCTCTCAATTCAGAGATTCTTTGCCAAGACATTCTAACCACATGTCTGTAGTATCAGAGCTGTGATCTCTCAATTCAGAGATTCTTTCCTGAGACATTCTAACCACATGTCTGTAGTATCAGAGCTGTGATCTCTCAATTCTGAGATTCTTTCCTGAGACATTCTAACCACATGTCTGTAGTATCAGAGCTGTGATCTCTCAATTCAGAGATTCTTTGCCAAGACATTCTAACCACATGTCTGTAGTATCAGAGCTGTGATCTCTCAATTCAGAGATTCTTTGCCAAGACATTCTAACCACATGTCTGTAGTTTCAGAGCTGTGATCTCTCAATTCAGAGATTCTTTGCCAAGACATTCTAACCACATGTCTGTAGTATCAGAGCTGTGATCTCTCAATTCTGAGATTCTTTGCCAAGACATTCTAACCACATGTCTGTAGTATCAGAGCTGTCATCTCTCAATTCAGAGATTCTTTCCTGAGACATTCTAACCACATGTCTGTAGTATCAGAGCTGTGGTCTCTCAATTCTGAGATTCTTTCCTGAGACATTCTAACCACATGTCTGTAGTATCAGAGCTGTGATCTCTCAATTCAGAGATTCTTTCCTGAGACATTCTAACCACATGTCTGTAGTATCAGAGCTGTCATCTCTCAATTCAGAGATTCTTTCCTGAGACATTCTAACCACATGTCTGTAGTATCAGAGCTGTGATCTCTCAATTCAGAGATTCTTTCCCAAGACATTCTAACCACATGTCTGTAGTATCAGAGCTGTGATCTCTCAATTCAGAGATTCTTTCCTGAGACATTCTAACCACATGTCTGTAGTATCAGAGCTGTGATCTCTCAATTCTGAGATTCTTTCCTGAGACATTCTAACCACATGTCTGTAGTATCAGAGCTGTGATCTCTCAATTCAGAGATTCTTTCCCAAGACATTCTAACCACATGTCTGTAGTATCAGAGCTGTGATCTCTCAATTCAGAGATTCTTTCCTGAGACATTCTAACCACATGTCCATAGTATCAGAGCTGTGATCTCTCAATTCAGAGATTCTTTCCCAAGACATTCTAACCACATGTCTGTAGTATCAGAGCTGTGATCTCTCAGTTCAGAGATTCTTTCCTGAGACATTCTAACCACATGTCTGTAGTATCAGAGCTGTGATCTCTCAATTCAGAGATTCTTTCCCAAGACATTCTAACCACATGTCTGTAGTATCAGAGCTGTGATCTCTCAATTCAGAGATTCTTTCCTGAGACATTCTAACCACATGTCTGTAGTATCAGAGCTGTGATCTCTCAATTCAGAGATTCTTTCCTGAGACATTCTAACCACATGTCTGTAGTATCAGAGCTGTGATCTCTCAATTCTGAGATTCTTTCCTGAGACATTCTAACCACATGTCTGTAGTATCAGAGCTGTGATCTCTCAATTCAGAGATTCTTTGCCAAGACATTCTAACCACATGTCTGTAGTATCAGAGCTGTGATCTCTCAATTCAGAGATTCTTTGCCAAGACATTCTAACCACATGTCTGTAGTATCAGAGCTGTGATCTCTCAATTCAGAGATTCTTTCCTGAGACATTCTAACCACATGTCTGTAGTATCAGAGCTGTGATCTCTCAATTCTGAGATTCTTTCCTGAGACATTCTAACCACATGTCTGTAGTATCAGAGCTGTGATCTCTCAATTCAGAGATTCTTTGCCAAGACATTCTAACCACATGTCTGTAGTATCAGAGCTGTGATCTCTCAATTCAGAGATTCTTTGCCAAGACATTCTAACCACATGTCTGTAGTATCAGAGCTGTGATCTCTCAATTCAGAGATTCTTTGCCAAGACATTCTAACCACATGTCTGTAGTATCAGAGCTGTGATCTCTCAATTCTGAGATTCTTTGCCAAGACATTCTAACCACATGTCTGTAGTATCAGAGCTGTCATCTCTCAATTCAGAGATTCTTTCCTGAGACATTCTAACCACATGTCTGTAGTATCAGAGCTGTGGTCTCTCAATTCTGAGATTCTTTCCTGAGACATTCTAACCACATGTCTGTAGTATCAGAGCTGTGATCTCTCAATTCAGAGATTCTTTCCTGAGACATTCTAACCACATGTCTGTAGTATCAGAGCTGTCATCTCTCAATTCAGAGATTCTTTCCTGAGACATTCTAACCACATGTCTGTAGTATCAGAGCTGTGATCTCTCAATTCAGAGATTCTTTCCCAAGACATTCTAACCACATGTCTGTAGTATCAGAGCTGTGATCTCTCAATTCAGAGATTCTTTCCTGAGACATTCTAACCACATGTCTGTAGTATCAGAGCTGTGATCTCTCAATTCTGAGATTCTTTCCTGAGACATTCTAACCACATGTCTGTAGTATCAGAGCTGTGATCTCTCAATTCAGAGATTCTTTCCCAAGACATTCTAACCACATGTCTGTAGTATCAGAGCTGTGATCTCTCAATTCAGAGATTCTTTCCTGAGACATTCTAGCCACATGTCTGTAGTATCAGAGCTGTGATCTCTCAATTCTGAGATTCTTTCCTGAGACATTCTAACCACATGTCTGTAGTATCAGAGCTGTGATCTCTCAATTCAGAGATTCTTTCCCAAGACATTCTAACCACATGTCTGTAGTATCAGAGCTGTGATCTCTCAATTCAGAGATTCTTTCCTGAGACATTCTAACCACATGTCTGTAGTATCAGAGCTGTGATCTCTCAATTCTGAGATTCTTTCCTGAGACATTCTAACCACATGTCTGTAGTATCAGAGCTGTGATCTCTCAATTCAGAGATTCTTTCCCAAGACATTCTAACCACATGTCTGTAGTATCAGAGCTGTGATCTCTCAATTCTGAGATTCTTTCCTGAGACATTCTAACCACATGTCTGTAGTATCAGAGCTGTGATCTCTCAATTCAGAGATTCTTTCCTCAGACATTCTAACCACATGTCTGTAGTATCAGAGCTGTGATCTCTCAATTCAGAGATTCTTTCCCAAGACATTCTAACCACATGTCTGTAGTATCAGAGCTGTGATCTCTCAATTCAGAGATTCTTTCCCAAGACATTCTAACCACATGTCTGTAGTATCAGAGCTGTGATCTCTCAATTCAGAGATTCTTTCCCAAGACATTCTAACCACATGTCTGTAGTATCAGAGCTGTGATCTCTCAGTTTAGAGATTCTTTCCTGAGACATTCTAACCACATGTCTGTAGTATCAGAGCTGTGATCTCTCAATTCAGAGATTCTTTCCCAAGACATTCTAACCACATGTCCATAGTATCAGAGCTGTGATCTTTCAATTTAGAGATTCTTTCCCAAGACATTCTAACCACATGTCTGTAGTATCAGAGCTGTGATCTCTCAATTCGGAGAAGAGACAGCTCTACCTGGAGTGATTCTCTGATCTCTGAGCTACACACTCTATCATGTTGTTATTACAGTTTATACTTATGTAGTTTTAGCTAGCCTCCTACAAAGTTACATCACATAGGTGGTGTCTCAGGGTGTTTTAATGACACCAGTTCCCCAGTCCTATCATAAATGACATTGTCATATATATAGTTCAAATCCCAGTGGTATCAAAGTTACGTTTAATTAAGAATGTAGGATTCACATGCAGCAGCTGTGCTGAAACAGCAAGCAAACAGCCACAGGAAACAAGTACCACCAATCTCTGGGAGGGCCCTGTAGAAACAGTAGACAGCTTCTGCTACCTAGGTGACCGAATTAGCAACGGAGGTGGGTGCTCAGAAAGTACAATAACTAGGGTAAGAACGGGATGGAAGAAGTTTAGGGAACTACTACCACTGCTAGCTGCAAAAGGCTTCTCCCTCAGAATGAAAGGCAGACTGTATGATGCGTGTATCCGAACAGCGATGTTGCATGGTAGTGAGACCTGGGCGCTGAAGGTGGAAGACTTACGTAGATTAGAGAGAAACGAAGCCTGCATGCTCCGATGGATGTGTAACAGTAATATACGTGAACGACAAAGCATAAATGAATTGAGAGAGAGACTGAGCATAAGAGGAATCAAATGCTGCGTGCAGGAGAGGCGGTTACGCTGGTATGGACATGTGATGCGTATGAAGGATGACAGCTGCATAAAAAGGTGCAGAGCACTAGAAGTTGATGGAAACCGCGGAGTGGGGAGACCCAAGATGACTTGGGATGAGGTGATAAAAGCCGACCTTACCCAACTACACCTCTCAAAGTCAATGACACACGACCGTGACTTCTGGCGTCACGCAGTAATACAGGGTACCCGACCTCCCATGGGTACATGCTGAAGCATATAAACAATATGCCCCCCCCCCCCCCACCGCAAGGTGGTCGTGGAGGTGCCACGGCAAAAAAGCACCCAGCCCACACTGTAAAGTGGACGTGTAGGCGCCACGAAAAAGCACCCAGCACTCACTGTAAATGAGGTTGGTGTTAGGAAGGGCATCCAGCTGTAGAAATCAAGCCAGATCAGTTCCTGTATGAGCAAGGCATGGTCAGCCGACCAGACACTGCCCACAACAGGACAACCCGTCTAACCCATGCTAGCGTGGAAGAACGGACGTAAAACGGTGATGATGATGATGATGATGATGATGTTTCTCACCTCCACTATACCTCCCACCTCCACTTACCTCCCACCACCACTCTACCTCCCACCACCACTCTGCCTCCCCCTTTCACTGTACCTTTTATCCTTACAGAGGGATGGTTGATAAAATAAAGTACCAGTAATACACTGGAGTAGATTTAATCACCCCCCTCCCCTTATGCCTAAATCAAAAACTGTTATTATTATTATTATTATTCTATATTTATACATATTTATTTTTCCTCAGGGAAGCAAATGGTAAAGTCCTTGTTCACTGTAAGATGGGAATAAGCAGGTCAGCTTCAACTGTAAGTAAAAGTCTAACCCCCATTTTACCACCGGTATATTTGGCCATATATTCCTCAGCTTATATTCGAGTTTATAGTTTACATAAGAGAAACCCTATAGTTTATGTTTATTACTGATTTGTCAAAGTGATTAAAGATATATATGTATATATGGAGGCACATGGCTTAGTGGTTAGAGCATTGGGCTTGCAATCGAAAGGTTGTGAGTTCAATTTTCAGACCGGGTGATGTGTTGTTTTCTTGAGCAAGACACTTTATTTCACATTGCTCCAGTTTACTCAGCTGTAGAAATGAGATGATAGGACTGGGGTCCCTATCATTCCACTGCAAAGTGGTCGTGGAGGTGCCACGGCAAAAAAGCACCCAGCACTCACTGTAAATGAGGTTGGTGTTAGGAAGGGCATCCAACTGTAGAAATCAAGCCAGAATCAGTTCCCGTCCCACCCTTGCAAGCATGGAAAAGCGGACGTAAAATGAAATGATGATGAATGATGATATATATATATATATATATATATATATATATATTTATGGTATGCTAGCATGGAAGATGGATGTTAAACAATGATGATGATATATATACGATTGGAAGGTTAGTAAAATCGAAGTTGTGACAGTCGGCCAGCATCCGCAATAGAACAAAAATTCAGATTTGCACAAAGCACTCAATAAGAATGTATATATATGTATATATATATATATATGTATATATATATATATATGTATATATATATATATATATATATATATATATATATATATATATAAATGAAATGAAATGAAATGTAGAGTTAATAACTCATACTGAGTTCTTCACCCTCGTAATATTAAACACACAATTTACTGTATATTACATATATTATTGTTATATATATATATATATATATATATAATTAGAAAGTAAACAACACAAAATATAACTACTCCATTAGCAAAGGTTTCTGGATGCCAGACGATATTAATATACGTCTGGATCGGTCGTCAGACAGAGATGTTAAAAAATATCTTTTATCTATAAAATCTCTGTCTGACGAACGATCCAGACGTATATTATTATCGTCTGGCATCCAGAAACCTTTGGTAATGGAGTAGCTATATTTTGTGTTGTTCACTTTCTGATTAAATAGCTCTGTTCTATATATAGAGCACTCTTTTTTCCTTTGGAATTACATAACATATATATATTTATATATATATATATTTATAGTATATACATATATATATTTTTTTCCCACACCAGGTAATAGCCTTCAAAATGAAAGAAGACTGCTGCACGTTCAAGGAAGCGTTTGATTTTGTGAAAGAAAAACGTGTAGTCATCAAACCAAACAAGGCTTTTATTGCCCAACTAAATGAATATCATGGCATCCTCACTGCAAGGTAAGCCGGATTCTTTGGTTTCCCTTCTTTCAGCTGTCAGAGTGTGGGAGGTTGGAGTATGGGGTGTGATCTGGATAATAGAAAGGACATCTCCAGCTGATGTTTCATGTACAAAAACACATATAAGCTACAGCTGATGCTTATCTCAGTACCGAGAGAGTAAATGTCACTGATGATGGCTAAAAATCCAGAAACACGTGATTGACGTATCTGGTCAGAATTCTCTCACCTCTTTCTGTTCAAACCAGCTGCTCATACTGATGTTACGGTATTATTCTCAAAATAAATAACATCAAAATCTCATAGATTCAATATTACGTGAGGTAAAGCCTTTACTGTGAAAATACAATAGTATATATAGAGTAATGTAAATGTTATGTGAGATATTATGTGAAGTAAAGCCTTTACTGTGACAATACAATAGTATATATAGAGTAATGTAAATGTTATGTGAGATATTATGTGAGGTAAAGCCTTTACTGTGAAAATACAATAGTATATATAGAGTAATGTATATGTTATGTGAGATATTATGTGAGGTAAAGTCTTTACTGTGAAGATACAATAGTATATATATAGAGTAATGTAAATGGTATGTGAGATATTATGTGAGGTAAAGCCTTTACTGTGAAAATACAATAGTATATATAGAGTAATGTAAATGTTGTGTGAGATATTGTGTGTGGTAAAGCCTTTACTGTGAAAATACAATAGTATATATAGAGTAATGTAAATGTTATGTGAGATATTATGTGAGGTAAAGCCTTTACTGTGACAATACAATAGTATATATAGAGTAATGTAAATGTTATGTGAGATATTATGTGTGGTAAAGCCTTTACTGTGAAAATACAATAGTATATATAGAGTAATGTAAATGTTATGTGAGATATTATGTGAGGTAAAGCCTTTACTGTGAAAATACAATAGTATATATAGAGTAATGTAAATGGTAAAGGGTTACAAAAAAGGGGAACTGTTGTTTGAGATGATGATAGAAGTTTTAATTTGTTTTTTCAGTCAGAAACGTCACATGTTTAACACCAAGTCTAAAAGTGAAGAAGCTGACACAAGGAATGGAGCTACTTGCAGTCATTATGATAACGGTGAGAGTACTTTAGATCTGATTATCTAACCTTGTCAGAGATGGTCTCATCTCATAGATGTGACATCTCGTTATCTAACCTTGTCAGAGATGGTCTCATCTCATAGATGTGACATCTAGTTATCTAACCTTGTCAGAGATGGTCTCATCTCATAGATGTGACATCTAGTTATCTAACCTTGTCAGAGATGGTCTATCTCATAGATGTGACATCTAGTTATCTAACCTTGTCAGAGATGATCTTATCTCATTTCTTAAGCTTCTCCCTCACAAACATCTAAAGTTTGTCTTGAGCCCACTTTCTGTGGCGTTAAGTGACTTAGAGTACAAGACTCCTCCCTGGATAAGACACCAGTCTATCACAGGGTTAAACTGCTGCTGGTACTCATTTTCAGCTGACACACCACTTTACAGGGTGGACTGGGTGCTTTTTGTTATAGCAGGAGCACCACCACTTTACAGGGCAGTCTGGGTGCTTTTTGTCGTAGCACCATTGTGATCACTTTACAGAGTGGACTGGGTGCTTTTTGTTGCAGCACCACCACTTTACAGAGTAAAGCATTTTTTATCTAGTATAAATAAATTCTTCTTTCCAACCTTTGACATTTATATTACCAACATAAAAAATCAATAAAACAAATTAAATTAAATTAAATTAAATTAAAAAGGTAATAATTGTGACATTTCTGTTTTTCAGAGTTTGATTACATACATCGATATTTTGATAATCCTGAAGAAATGTCTTTGCATGGTTTATGTCGAGATGATTATTTCCTGCCAATACGACCGCGACGTGATTCAGATGGTTTCACCTCAGACAGTGTTGATGACCGAAGCGAAACCAATGATTGCGGTGTGTCTCGTGTGAGGGCAAACACTTGTGACTGCTCAAATCTTCAGATACCTAAGTTTAAAGCAGACAACAGCTGGATAAGTTCACAACCCATCTTGACAGGGGAGTCTTCTACAGACCCTGAGGAGGACAGAAACTTGATTCCTGAGGAGGATGGTATTGGCCTGAAACAAGTAGACATTAGCAACAGTACACCAACAAAGTTTCTGAGCCAGAACCAACCTTCAAATCTTCCAAATGTTATCACCAACATCCCTCCTGGGTCTATAAACCACGAAGCTGGAGTTTCCCTTTGTGAAGATGACAGCAATTTATCCAGTTTGAAAGGGTCCACTAAGGTTTTGAAGATGATGGCGTCCAGTGACAACAAGAGCCCACCGCTGCAACCAATAGCGAAAGCTGCTGATACTGGAGACCAATCAGCTGAGGTGCCCGAACCCTACGTGAAAGAGGCCATTCCTTGGCATCCGGGGAAGGTACTTCAACATTGGAGGAACTTGGAGGAACGCATCAAAGGCAACAACAGTAAAACAACCAATGAAAACGATCTTGTTGATGATGATGATCATGATGATGATGATGATGGCGGTGGCGGTGATGGCGATGGCGGTGGCGGGGCTGCTGATGTCATCTCCTTCCTACCTACGGCTAACGTTTCCACTTCCCCACCATCTCTCACGGCAACCAAAGAAGCGTGTCAGGCTTCGGAAAGCGAATGTGCAACTTCTCAGGAGACAGTGTGGACATCAAGGTCTCCTTTCGTTCTGAAACCCTCACATACAATTTCAACATTCCCTATCAACAAGGAAAACGAAGTGACTGCCATGGGTAGAGAGACTGAGCCAGATGGCAGAGCTCGCCCCCATAGGGTCGCCGAACGACCACAGAGTGTTTGCGACGATGTTCTCGGCAAAGAGCTGTTCAATTGTCTGAGTCTGAAAGGGAAGCTAGACGGGAGCCTTCCTGTGGTGTACAAGATGGAGGATGTTGACTTTCCTGTTGGTATTGTCCGGAGAACTACTCAGGAGCTGGAACAGAAACACAGGTGTGTACACAGGTGTGCTGGGGTTGCTCATCATCATCACCACCATCATCCTCTCTCTCTCTCTCTCTCTCTACTGACTCTTCCCCTCTCTCTCTCCCCCTCTACTGACTCTTCCCCCCTCTTTCTCTCCCTCCCTCTCTGTCTCTCTCTACTGACTCTTCCCCTCTCTCTCGCTCTACTGACTCCCTCTCTCTCTTTTTACTGACTCTCTCTCCCCTTTACTGACTCTCTCTCTCTACTAACTCTCTCTCTCTACTGACTCTCTCTCTCTCTCTCTCTCTACTGACTCTCTCTCTCTCTCTCTACTGACTCTCCCTCTCTCTCTCTCTCTCTACTGACTCTCCCTCTCTCTCTCTCTCTACTGACTCTCTCTCTCTACTGACTCTCTCTCTCTACTGACTCTCTCTCTCTCTGTCTCCCTCTCAGGTCAAGCTGTCATGATCTGACAACTCTTGGACTGCCCCATGGTGAGACCAAGATCCAGCCTGTCCAGCGATCGTCCAGTCTTGGTTCCGAGCGAGACAGGCCAAGACTTGAGAGGACGAAATGGCGAGAGACATGTACCCCCATCTTGTCACCGAGGAACATGGTTCACACTTCATCAATGGATTTTAAGGAACTGGATTTAGGGGTTCCCATTGAAGGGGGCAGCGTACGGATGAAGGCAATAAGTAAGTCTGTGTGTTCATGTGTGTGTGTGGCTGCCCATATATGTGTGTGTGTGTGTGGCTGCCCATATGTGTGTGTGTGTGTGTGTGGCTGCCCATATGTGTGTGTGTGTGTGTGTGGCTGCCCATATGTGTGTGTGTGTGTGTGGCTGCCCATATGTGTGTGGGTGTGTGTGTGTGTGTGGCTGCCCATATGTGTGTGTGTGTGTGTGTGTGCGGCTGCCCATATGTGTGTGTGTGTGTGTGTGTGTGTGGCTGCCCATATGTGTGTATTTTCATCTTGATTCTCCATTTCAATAGTTTAGTCTTAGGACCTCCTAGCAATGTCATAATGAAGATCATAAGACATTCTAGCAATGTTTTAATGTAGCCTCCCTAAGACATATCAACACTGTCTTAGTGTAGCTACACTGAGATACACTGACATTACCAGACTCTGAACACCTTGCTTCCCTGGGCAGGGATACATTGAAGCTCTGACGTCTGGAAACTGACTTGGTAAACACCCACAAAGTTATTAACCATCTTGTCAACAACCCTGAGTACCTTTTTGAATCCATGTATCTAACACATGTGGGCATGCCAACAAAGTCAGAAAACAGCACGTACTATACATGCACCGTTGATGAGTTGTAGTGCACCTGAGCACTGTACACAATAATTTAATTATTATTTTTTTTAATAAAATCTGTCCAGCGATTATTTCCTGAGATTTACGATCTGAGTTCAAATCCCGCCGAGGTTGACTTTGCCTTTCATCCTTACGGGGGCGATAAAATAAAGTACCAGTAATGAACTGGGTATTTGCTGGCCTTATGCCTAAAGTAGAAACAATTATTTTTTTTAATAAATATATACCCATATACCCCCTAGAACAAGGGGTGTCATGTAGCTGCCATAGGTGTGGGAATATCTTAATGTGACCCTCATACACCGTACCATGTAGGAACAGGTATGCTAGCTTATCTGCAGCTGTCATGTCCTCCTTTTAACAGTTTCTCCATTCGTATTCAAACAGAAATCTTACAGGTTCTTTCTTTTCCATTTATTTTTCTAGATTTTGAGACATTAAACAAAGAAGAGGATGAGATTCCCTGTCAGGACAGGTTGCTGATAGTTCCCCAGAGAATAGACCAACCAAAAGATTCTCTTGGAGTTGGCAACACAAGCAACAAAGTTCCACTAGGCACGATAGGAAAGGGTGCTTCATTTGAAGACTTTTTCGATAATGCAGCTCTCCCTACAACTCCGTCTGTGTCCGTAGCCTACTTGCAGAGCTCCTCTGGCGCTAAAACCAAAGCAGAAATAGAAGATGGTAAAGCTTCTGGTTCTAAGCAGGTTAAACTGTCTCCAAGGGTTTTGGCAAGCCGAGAATCCTACGAAGAACTCCCTACCAAGAATGTGCAGGCAACTGTTGAAGGGGTCACTACAACATTATCTCAGTCAACAAGGATATCTTCGCTCTTCTCAGAATCCCTATCTAAATTTAGTAAAGAAACTGAGAGACACTCCCCTGAGCCCCAACACAAACACCTTGAAAACGATGCCCCTAGTATTAAAAGACAAGCTAGCTTTCCATCCAGTAATTCGCATACAACTCCTTCTATTCAAACTTCGTCTGTAAAAATTCAAGCAACTGACCTACTACAACAACAACAACAACAACAACAGCAGGTAAGTAGCAATGTTGCCTTGCCATTAAGAGAAGCACATCTTTCCACAAAAACCTGTACTTCGACAATAGACCTTAATTTAACCATTCCGGAACAAACTGCTGAATTTGAGAAAAACCAGTTTTTGAAGACTAAAAGTTTGGATGAATCAACTTTACAGGATCTCGTAGCAAACGGTGGCCTAAATAAGGGGCAGAAGATAGTTCGTCATCTGATCGGCAAGTTTGATTCCAACTTGGTCAGTGCTGAGCCTAGCAGCTCTGCTACACAACCAAAATCTGAAGCAGACAAGGTAGTTGATGGTGAGACAAAGGTTCCTTCTTGTGTTGGCACACCGTTAACAACAGCTATGGCTTCACTTGGTGCCGCAAGCAGACACAATCTGGTTCACCGATCTGTTTCTTGTGAGAGCGAATCCTCCGTTAAATATAACTCTTCTACACAGCCTGTAGGTCTTCCATTGCTTCACGGAGCTACTGCTAGCCCAAGGAACCAATTCCTCTCTTCCTCTGCAGCACTGGCACCAGCAGCCTATGAAAGGAACTTGCCGACTACCAACGTGCTAAGCGGGAGTGTGAAGCTTGTCGAGGCAAGCGGCTGTGGAAGTCATCCGAATCTGGGTGGGAGTCCTTCATCATCTGAATGTAATGTATCAGTACACAGTGCTCCCTCTACATCCCCAGTGCAAACAACCATCAACACCACCAACACCACCACCACCACCACCACCACCAACACCAACATCACACTAGCAGCAGCAGCAGCAACAATACCATCATCCACATCCACAACAGTAACTTCTTGCTCCTCCTCTCCTACTACTACTACTACTACTCCTTGTACAGTTGCTATGCCCTCCTCCCCCTCCGCTGCTGGCTGGAGGGCCCCGCCCATGTTGAATCCAAGTGCCTTACAAGAAGGTCGTAAAGTCCGGAAACTACAAGGCAAAACACATCCGTTATCTAAACTTGAAAGTCGTCAATATTCCCAACAGAGAAGTGTCAATCCGTCGTTTTACAGCACCATGTGAAGAGACGACGGATTCAGGGACAAAAACTGGGATTATTATTATTATTATTTTTTTTTTTTATTATTTTTTTTTTGTATGAGGCTTTTGTCAATAAATCAATGTTGCTGTACATTATTGTCAGGGATGTCAGACAGTTTTTAAACCATTTCAGATTTGTTTCTTTATTTGCATACCATAGTCCACGCTGTAATGTGGCCGTGTAGGTAACACTGTAAAAAGCTCCCAGTCCACACTGTAAACGTGGTTGGTGTTAGGAAGGGCATCAAGCCGTAGAAAACCTGCCAGACAGTTCTATACGAACGAGACACGGTCACCCGACCAATCTTGCCTCAAGTGGAACAAATTCTCATCTAACCCATGCTAGCGTGGAAGATAGACGTTAAACGGTGATAATGATGATGATATATATATATATATATATATATATATATATATATATATACAGGGTAACAGATTATTGTTATAGGTAGTCCACTTAGATGTAGTCCAGTTAGGGTACTCCAAGTAGTGGGTGATATCAACGCTTGGCTAAGTTTGGCTCAACAAGGCGTTTCCATAGTGATGCTGCGAGTATGCGGTAATTTCTATGTTGTTAACACTTGGAGTAATGATAAATCAAGAAAGAAGAGTGACACGGTTTGCTATACAAAAAAGGTTTTTAATCTCATTGCTGACAATTGTTTCTCTGAACTGGTAGGTCTAGAGATCGCTACCCGCTTGTTTTCACATCATTCGATCACCAATACATAGCTGCTATAAGTGGGTTGTGATTTATGCCCGTTGGGGTTTTGCTGCTGCGTGCTTGTATGCGCTTGCGGTTGTGATACTGTGATGTGTTTATGTTTATAATTTGGTGCTATGTTGCGCATAGGTGGGGTGGATTCCCTAGAGGTATTTCTGTGGTTGATCTTGCGTATGTGTGATTCTATATTTGCTGCCGTAGAGTATGAGAATTTTATAGTTTTTCTATTGAGTATTTTATGATATCTGTGTGATATAGGGAAGTGTTTATCTATTAGTTTAAAGAATGTAGAAGGCAGTCTAGTTTTTACAGAGGAGTTGAAGATTAGATTGAACCACAGGTATTTTCTTTCTCTGATTCTTCTATTGTTTCTAGGGTTTACATTATTGGTGTTTGGACCACTTACTCTAGGTGCTAAGTGCCTACCTCTATGTCTAGTCCTGTTACCTCTATTTTTGTGTGAGCGGTTGGTGTAATTGCTAGTAGGTTTGTTTAAGTTGTCTTTATTCGTTATAAACTGCAGCTTATCTTTATGTCCAGCCCTATGTAATGCTGCATTATAATAGTTAGCATGTTCATTAAAAATGTATTGCTAGCATTGTTAGTATTGTTGTTATTGTTCTGATTGAATGGCATTACTACTATATATATATACCAGTAATGAACTGTGTAATTGCTGGCCTTGTGCCTAAAGTAGAAACAATTACTACTATATATAGAAGCCATGCCTGTATATTCCTTTCATTCTCACAAGCTCCGGTGAATTGACTGGTTACAACTATGTATTGGTGATCGATTGACGCAGAAACAGGCGGGTAGCAATCTCTAGACCTACCAGTTCAGAGAAACAATTGTCAGCAATGTGATTAAAGCCCTTATTGTATAGCAAACTGTGTCACTCTTCTTTCCTGATTTATATATAAAGGGTAAAGAACCCCTTCGGTCAAGAATGACCAGGGGATTTGTACCTAGAAAATTCCCCCTCCCAGGCACAAGTCCAGGTAAGGTTGTTTGTGGAAGACCAATGCTCGAACCACTAAGTCATGAGCTTTGAAAAAAAATTTCTTTGAGAAAAAGCAGGTCTATTCAGTTACCAATATATATATATAGAGAGAGAGAGGGATGGGCTCTGTCGGGCTTAAAATGCCCAAGAAGCACTGTATGTCAATATGGTGCCCCTAAGACTCTAACAGGAGTTACGGTACCATATATACATACATACAAAACATATACACTGATAGTCGTATATATATAAATGGTCGTTAAACCGTGATCTTGATGATTATATATTTATATCTGTATAAATACAAGCTGTTATATAACCCAAACTATGCCAACTACTAGACCGGTGACAGAATTAGTTTTACACCGGCGATAATAAGTTTTACACCGGTGACATAATTACTTTTACACCGGATTTTCCCAAGACATTTCGACCGTTATTTTTTTCAGTTGTTAAAATGCTGGGACACCACCTTTAAACGGGTTTAGGTGATTATATCAACCAAACTATTGGTTATTTTCACGTATGTTATCTATTTTACCGAACTGTTGCCTTATGAGACGTAAATACAAACAAACAAACACACACACATATATATATATAATATAAGATCAAAAGTTGGTTAAAAGAGTTCCAAGTATTTTATTATGCGCATTTCAAAAACAAATATCATCATGAGATGATATCTGCTTTTCATCAGATAAAATAGGGATACATGATATGAAGGTTAAAAAACACTTGTGAATAGTGAAGTTTTAAATCAATATTTAAAACATATATGTTTTAAATCAACATATCTATATATATAAAGTGGTTACACTCGTAATGGACATGGTTATACTGAACAGGCCTGTTCAGTATAACCATGTCCATTACGAGCTGAGGATCCGCTAAGGTGAAACAATTGTTCTCGGTATGGTGAACTAACTGTTGTGTAACCACTTCTACCTAACTCGTCCCATGGACTGAGTGCTCTACCACCACGGATATTACCTTCCAGTGTTCTACCACTATATATATATATATATACTTATATATCATCATCACCGTTTAACGTCCATTTATATATAGATGTTTGTTTGTATGTATCCCGGGTTCAATTGGAGGTAACCACAGTAAGTAAGGTACTCAATACATTAGTAGAGTATAAACAACAAATTTAGTATAGAAGTGTCTTCTACAGGACTAGAACTGTTTCATTCTAAAGAAATCATCGGGGCTTTAGCGGGGATGTATTTGTAAGGCAAGGTTTTTGATATGAAATCGTGTATTGAAACACTTTGGTTAATCAATGATAAACATTGATTGCCAGCTAAATTATTTATAGAAATATTAAAATATACTGAAGCGAAAACCAAACCAAACGGTGAGTGTTTTACTATATTTTTCTACATTATTAGGAAAACAAATATAACAACATCAGGGCTTTCCTGCTGATTTCTTTCGAATGAAACAGTTCTAGTCCTGTCGAAGCCATTTCTATATATATATATACACATATACATATATATGTTTATTCCGGGTTTAATCGGGGGTAACCACAGTAAGTAAGGTACTCAATACATAGCAGAGTATAAATATTTAATATAGAAATGGCTTCTACAGGACTAGAACTGTTTCATTCAGATTTCTCCCGAATGAAACAGTTCTAGTCCTGTCGAAGCCATTTCTATATTGTATATATATATATATATATATAACAAAGATGTGGTAAGAAACCAGGTGGACCATAACGCACCAGAGTACTCGATACTGAGGGTTGTAGAGTGGGTAATAGGAAAAAAGTCAGGACCCCGACGGTTGAACTCCGGCCGTTTCGACAGCTAGATCCGTCGGGGTCCTGACCCTTTTCCTATATATACATATATATATATGTGACAATAGGACACACGTCATACACACACATATATATATAGAGAGAGAGATAGGGTGGGGATCTCCCAAGCCTTTGTTTGGCAAGCTTTCTATAGCTTGATGCTCTTCATAACTCTTTACAGCACTAGGGAGGTTGTCATGTCCCTGACACAGCTAAAGGGTCTCCCAACACTTTGTTTGGCAAGCTTTCTACAACAGAATAGCCTATCACCAACCGACAGCATGTACTGGGTGAGTTTATTGTATAGATCACCAACACTAGAGAGGTTGCTTGTGTCTTTGACACAACTGAAGGGGCCTCTCAACCCTTTAGGCATGGTTTCTACAGCGGTGTACCCTTCCTGTTGCCAACTGCCCTTATTGAGCGAGCGCGTTTTTGTGGTATTCACAAGACAGGTTGTTGGTTATAGACCCGACTGTAGGGCCCTCTCTGGTGAGGGAGGTATGAAGTTACAGGTGTATGTGGGAATTTGGCAGGGCAATGAGTGGCTTAGTTGTGTATAGGGAGGGAGGAGATATATATAGACACACAAAATACTATATACATAAGTGTATATATACATATATATGTGTGCAGTGGATTGAACCTCTGCCATTTCCAGTAAGCAGTTACTACTATTGCAGTAAGCCTATATGACACGTTAAAACCACCCTCCTCCACAATTGGTGAAATACTAAGGTCACAGAGTTCAGTTCACCCTAGAATATTTTACTGTACCACTGGGTTTCGCCTTATAGCGTTTTATTGTTATCAGCACAACCACGTTATAGGGTGGCCCATACTGTTTTTGTTGTGGTGGCAGGAAGTGTTGAAAAGCAGGTGTGGAGCTTGGCTAGCTCTCCATGGTTTAGACATATAATGAGTATGCAGGTTAGGGATGTTGGTAGGTGTGTGGAGCGAAAGATTAGTGCAGACTAGTGTCATCTAGTTCTTTGCTTCATCCTGTGTACACTGGAAGACTGGTCTTCTGCAGCATATCGCCAGAGGACATGCATGATTGAACCCATATATTATGTCTGATAGAATACAGTTCTCTAACTGATATAGATCAGTCAATATATCGATATGATCAACCCTCCAAAACGATCGTAAAACAATGAATGAGGTTTGTTAAATAAAATAATATGTACTACATATATATGTACAATCATACATGGCCATCCTCTGTCAATGTTTCTATCTCCAAAATTTACTGAATCACCTAGATAATATAAATTTAATTAAATTTAAAAAAATACGCTCATTAAACTTTTACAGTTTTTTTCAAAAATGTAAAAGGAAAATAGAAAAAGATTAATAAGACACCTTACATGTATCTCCCAGACCAGGATCTCACCATCTCTAGTACTTTCCACTAGGCTACTGAGACTGCTACAGAAACCTACTAAAAAGTCAACCTTATAAACCTACTTTCAAAATAAAATGAAATTAATTGAATTAAATTAACTGAAATTAAATTAAATACATGTCTTGAGACCAACACACTAACAATTTTCTTAGCTGGACGTTGTGGATCCTACGATAAGATTACGCCCTTAAACAGTTTATTTCATCCTCTAAGCAGCCCTGACTCTGGTTTAAGTGGCTGTAAAGGTTCCTACGAGAAGTATACGTCTTTAAACTGTTCCAGTCACCCTCTCACCTGGCACTGACTCTGGTTTACCTGGCCTTAGAAGTTCCTACAAGAAGTTGAGGCCCCTAAACAGTTTATTTCATCCCCTAAGCAGTCCTGACTATGGTTTAACTGGCTGTAAAGGTTCCTACAAGAAGTATACATCTTTAAACTGCTTCAAACACCCTCTCACCTGGCACTGACTCTGGTTTAACTGGCCTTAGAGGTTCCTACGAGAAGTTGAGGCCCCTAAACAGTTTATTTCATCCTCTAAGCAGCCCTGACTATGGTTTAACTGGCTGTAAAGGTTCCAACAAGAAGTATACATCTTTAAACTGCTCCAAACACCCTCTCACCTGGCACTGACTCTGGTTTAACTGGCCTTAGAGGTTCCTACGAGAAGTTAAGGCCCCTAAACAGTTTATTTCATCCTCTAAGCAGCCCTGACTATGGTTTAACTGGCTGTAAAGGTTCCTACGAGAAGTATACGTCTTTAAACTGCTCCAAACACCCTCTCACCTGGCACTGACTCTGGTTTAGCTGACCTTAGAGGTTCCTACAAGAAGTATACGTCTTTAAACTGCTCCAAACACCCTCTCACCTGGCACTGACTCTGGTTTAACTGGCCTTAGAGGTTCCTACGAGAAGTTGAGGCCCCTAAACAGTTTATTTCATCCTCTAAGCAGCCCTGACTCATGTTTAACTGGCTGTAAAGGTTCCTACGAGACGTATACGTCTTTAAACTGCTCCAATCACCCTCTCACCTGGCACTGACTCTGGTTTAGCTGACCTTAGAGGTTCCTACGAGAAGTATACGTCTTTAAACTGCTCCAGTCACCCTCTCACCTGGCATTGACTCTGGCTTAGCTGACCTTAAAGGTTCCTACGAGAAGTATACGTCTTTAAGCTGCTCCAGTCACCCTCTCACCTGGCATTGACTCTGGTTTAGCTGACCTTAGAGGTTCCTACGAGAAGTATACGTCTTTAAAATGCTCCAGTCACCCTCTCACCTGGCATTGACTCTGGTTTAGCTGACCTTACATGTTCCTACGAGAAGTATACGTCTTTAAACTGCTCCAATCACCCTCTCACCTGGCACTGACTTTGGTTTAACTGTCTGTAAAGGTTCCTACGAGAAGTATACGTCTTTAAACTGCTCCAAACACCCTCTCACCTGGCACTGACTTTAATTTAACTGGCTGTAAAGGTTCCTACGAGAAGTATACGTCTTTAAACTGCTCCAGTCACCCTCTCACCTGGCATTGACTCTGGTTTAACTGACCTTAGAGGTTCCTACGAGAAGTATACGTCTTTAAACTGCTCCAGTCACCCTCTCACCTGGCATTGACTCTGGTTTAACTGACCTTAGAGGTTCCTACGAGAAGTATACGTCTTTAAACTGCTCCAGTCACCCTCTCACCTGGCATTGACTCTGGTTTAGCTGACCTTAAAGGTTCCTACGAGAAGTATACGTCTTTAAAATGCTCCAGTCACCCTCTCACCTGGCATTGACTCTGGTTTATCTGACCTTAGAGGTTCCTACGAGAAGTATACATCTTTAAACTGCTCCAATCACCCTCTCACCTGGCACTGACTTTGGTTTAACTGGCTGTAAAGGTTCCTACGAGAAGTATACGTCTTTAAACTGCTCCAATCACCCTCTCACCTGGCACTGACTTTGGTTTAACTGGCTGTAAAGGTTCCTACGAGAAGTATACGTCTTTAAACTGCTCCAAACACCCTCTCACCTGGCACTGACTTTGGTTTAACTGTCTGTAAAGGTTCCTACGAGAAGTATACGTCTTTAAACTGCTCCAGTCACCCTCTCACCTGGCATTGACTCTGGTTTAGCTGACCTTAAAGGTTCCTACGAGAAGTATACATCTTTAAACTGCTCCAAATATCCTCTCACCTGGCACTGACTCTGGTTTAGCTGACCTTCAAGGTTCCTACGAGAAGTATACGTCTTTAAACTGCTCCAATCACCCTCTCACCTGGCACTGACTCTGGTTTATCTGACCTTAGAGGTTCCTACGAGAAGTATACGTCTTTAAACTGCTCCAAACACCCTCTCACCTGGCACTGACTCTGGTTTAGCTGACCTTAGAGGTTCCTACGAGAAGTATACGTCTTTAAACTGCTCCAGTCACCCTCTCACCTTGCACTGACTCTGGTTTAGTTGACCTTAGAGGTTCCTATGAGAAGTATACGTCTTTAAACTGCTCCAAACACCCTCTCACCTGGCACTGACTCTGGTTTAGCTGACCTTAGAGGTTCCTACGAGAAGTATACGTCTTTAAACTGCTCCAGTCACCCTCTCACCTTGCACTGACTCTGGTTTAGTTGACCTTAGAGGTTCCTACGAGAAGTATACATCTTTAAACTGCTCCAAACACCCTCTCACCTGGCACTGACTCTGGTTTAGTTGACCTTAGAGGTTCCTACAAGAAGTATACGTCTTTAAACTGCTCCAATCACCCTCTCACCTGGCATTGACTCTGGTTTAGCTGACCTTAGAGGTTCCTACAAGAAGTATGTCTTTAAACTGCTCCAAACACCCTCCCAGCTGGCACTGACTCTGGTTTAGTTGACCTTAGAGGTTCCTACAAGAAGTATACGTCTTTAAACTGCTCCAAACACCCTCTCACCTGGCACTGACTCTGGTTTAGCTGACCTTAGAGGTTCCTACGAGAAGTATACGTCTTTAAACTGCTCCAATCACCCTCTCACCTGGCACTGACTCTGGTTTAGCTGGCCTTAAAGGTTCCTGCGAGAAGTATACGTTTTTAAACTGCTCCAATCACCCTCTCACCTGGCACTGACTCTGGTTTACCTGACCTGAGAGGTTCCTATGAGAAGTATACATCTTTAAACTGCTCCAAACACCCTCTCGCCTGGCATTGACTCTGGTTTAGCTGACCTTAGACGTTCCTACGAGAAGTATACGTCTTTAAACTGCTCCAAACACCCTCTCACCTGGCCCTGACTCTGGTTTAGCTGACCTTACATGTTCCTACGAGAAGTATGCGTCTTTAAACTGCTCCAAACACCCTCTCACCTGACACTGACTCTGGTTTAGTTGACCTTAGAGGTTCCTACAAGAAGTATACGTCTTTAAACTGCTCCAATCACCCTCTCACCTGGCATTGACTCTGGTTTAGCTGACCTTAGAGGTTCCTACAAGAAGTATGTCTTTAAACTGCTCCAAACACCCTCCCAGCTGGCACTGACTCTGGTTTAGTTGACCTTAGAGGTTCCTACAAGAAGTATACGTCTTTAAACTGCTCCAAACACCCTCTCACCTGGCACTGACTCTGGTTTAGCTGACCTTAGAGGTTCCTACGAGAAGTATACGTCTTTAAACTGCTCCAATCACCCTCTCACCTGGCACTGACTCTGGTTTAGCTGGCCTTAAAGGTTCCTGCGAGAAGTATACGTTTTTAAACTGCTCCAATCACCCTCTCACCTGGCACTGACTCTGGTTTACCTGACCTGAGAGGTTCCTATGAGAAGTATACATCTTTAAACTGCTCCAAACACCCTCTCGCCTGGCATTGACTCTGGTTTAGCTGACCTTAGACGTTCCTACGAGAAGTATACGTCTTTAAACTGCTCCAAACACCCTCTCACCTGGCCCTGACTCTGGTTTAGCTGACCTTACATGTTCCTACGAGAAGTATACGTCTTTAAACTGCTCCAAACACCCTCTCACCTGACACTGACTCTGGTTTAACTGGCCTTAGAGGTTCCTTCGAGAAGTTGAGGCCCCAAAACAGTTTATTTCATCTCTAAGCAGCCCTGACTCATGTTTAACTGGCTGTAACGGTTCCTACGAGAAGTATACGTCTTTAAACTGCTCCAATCACCCTCTCACCTGGCACTGACTCTGGTTTAACTAACCTTAAAGGTTCCTACGAGAAGTTGAGACCCCTAAACAGTTTATTTCATCCTCTAAGCAGCCCTGACTATGGTTTAACTGTCTGTAAAGGTTCCTACGAGAAGTATACGTCTTTAAACTGCTCCAGTCACCCTTTCACCTGGCACTGACTCTGGTTTAGCTGACCTTAGAGGTTCCTACGAGAAGTATACATCTTTAAACTGCTCCAATCACCCTCTCACCTGGCATTGACTCTGGTTTAACTGGCCTTAGACGTTCCTACGAGAAGTATACGTCTTTAAACTGCTCCAATCACCCTCTCACCTGGGTTAGCTGACCTTAGAGGTTCCTACAAGAAGTATACGTCTTTAAACTGCTCCAAACACCTTCTCACCTGGCAGTGACTCTGGTTTAGTTGACCTTAGAGGTTCCTACGAGAAGTATACGTCTTTAAACTGCTCCAAACACCCTCTCACCTGGCACTGACTCTGGTTTAGCTGACCTTTGAGGTTCCTACGAGAAGTTGAGGCCCCTAAACAGTTTATTTCATCTTCTAAGCAGCTCTGACTATGGTTTAACTCGCTGTCAAGGTTCCTATGAGAAGTATACGTCTTTAAAATGCTCAAATCACCCTCTCACCTGGCACTGACTCTGGTTTAACTGGCTGTAAAGGTTCCTACGAGAAGTATACGTCTTTAAACTGCTCCAATCACCCTCTCACCTGGCACTGACTTTGGTTTAACTGGCTGTAAAGGTTCCTACGAGAAGTATACGTCTTTAAACTGCTCCAAACACCCTCTCACCTGGCACTGACTCTGGTTTATCTGACCTTAGAGTTTCCTACGAGAAGTTGAGGCCCCTAAACAGTTTATTTCATCTTCTAAGCAGCCCTGACTATGGTTTAACTGTCTGTAAAGGTTCCTACGAGAAGTATACGTCTTTAAACTGCTCCAAACACCCTCTCACCTGGCACTGACTTTGGTTTAACTGTCTGTAAAGGTTCCTACGAGAAGTATACGTCTTTAAACTGCTCCAATCACCCTCTCACCTGGCACTGACTTTGGTTTAACTGGCTGTAAAGGTTCCTACGAGAAGTATACGTCTTTAAACTGCTCCAGTCACCCTCTCACCTGGCATTGACTCTGGTTTAACTGACCTTAGAGGTTCCTACGAGAAGTATACGTCTTTAAACTGCTCCAGTCACCCTCTCACCTGGCATTGACTCTGGTTTAACTGACCTTAGAGGTTCCTACGAGAAGTATACGTCTTTAAACTGCTCCAGTCACCCTCTCACCTGGCATTGACTCTGGTTTAGCTGACCTTAAAGGTTCCTACGAGAAGTATACATCTTTAAACTGCTCCAAATATCCTCTCACCTGGCACTGACTCTGGTTAAGCTGACCTTCAAGGTTCCTACGAGAAGTATACGTCTTTAAACTGCTCCAGTCACCCTCTCACCTTGCACTGACTCTGGTTTAGTTGACCTTAGAGGTTCCTACGAGAAGTATACGTCTTTAAACTGCTCCAAACACCCTCTCACCTGGCACTGACTCTGGTTTATCTGACCTTAGAGGTTCCTACGAGAAGTATACGTCTTTAAACTGCTCCAGTCACCCTCTCACCTGGCACTGACTCTGGTTTATCTGACCTTAGAGGTTCCTACGAGAAGTATACGTCTTTAAACTGCTCCAAACACCCTCTCACCTGGCACTGACTCTGGTTTATCTGACCTTAGAGGTTCCTACGAGAAGTATACGTCTTTAAACTGCTCCAAACACCCTCTCACCTGGCACTGACTCTGGTTTAGCTGACCTTAGAGGTTCCTACGAGAAGTATACGTCTTTAAACTGCTCCAGTCACCCTCTCACCTTGCACTGACTCTGGTTTAGTTGACCTTAGAGGTTCCTACGAGAAGTATACGTCTTTAAACTGCTCCAAACACCCTCTCACCTGGCACTGACTCTGGTTTAGCTGACCTTAGAGGTTCCTACGAGAAGTATACGTCTTTAAACTGCTCCAGTCACCCTCTCACCTTGCACTGACTCTGGTTTAGTTGACCTTAGAGGTTCCTACGAGAAGTATACGTCTTTAAACTGCTCCAAACACCCTCTCACCTGGCACTGACTCTGGTTTAGTTGACCTTAGAGGTTCCTACAAGAAGTATACGTCTTTAAACTGCTCCAATCACCCTCTCACCTGGCATTGACTCTGGTTTAGCTGACCTTAGAGGTTCCTACAAGAAGTATGTCTTTAAACTGCTCCAAACACCCTCCCAGCTGGCACTGACTCTGGTTTAGTTGACCTTAGAGGTTCCTACAAGAAGTATACGTCTTTAAACTGCTCCAATCACCCTCTCACCTGGCACTGACTCTGGTTTACCTGACCTGAGAGGTTCCTATGAGAAGTATACATCTTTAAACTGCTCCAAACACCCTCTCGCCTGGCATTGACTCTGGTTTAGCTGACCTTAGACGTTCCTACGAGAAGTATACGTCTTTAAACTGCTCCAAACACCCTCTCACCTGGCCCTGACTCTGGTTTAGCTGACCTTACATGTTCCTACGAGAAGTATACGTCTTTAAACTGCTCCAAACACCCTCTCACCTGACACTGACTCTGGTTTAACTGGCCTTAGAGGTTCCTTCGAGAAGTTGAGGCTCCAAAACAGTTTATTTCATCTCTAAGCAGCCCTGACTCATGTTTAACTGGCTGTAACGGTTCCTACGAGAAGTATACGTCTTTAAACTGCTCCAATCACCCACTCACCTGGCACTGACTCTGGTGTAGCTGACCTTAGAGGTTCCTACGAGAAGTATATGTCTTTAAACTGCTCCAATCACCCTCTCACCTGGCACTGACTCTGGTTTAACTAACCTTAAAGGTTCCTACGAGAAGTTGAGACCCCTAAACAGTTTATTTCATCCTCTAAGCAGCCCTGACTATGGTTTAACTGTCTGTAAAGGTTCCTACGAGAAGTATACGTCTTGAAACTGCTCCAAACACCCTCTCACCTGGCACTGACTCTGGTTTAACTGGCCTTAGAGGTTCCTACGAGAAGTATACGTCTTGAAACTGCTCCAAACACCCTCTCACCTGGCACTGACTCTGGTTTAGCTGGCCTGAGAGGTTCCTACGAGAATTATACGTCTTTAAACTGCTCCAATCACCCTCTCACCTGGCACTGACTCTGGTTTAACTGGCCTTAGACGTTCCTACGAGAAGTATACGTCTTTAAACTGCCCCAATCACCCTCTCACCTGGCATTGACTCTGGTTTAGTTGACCTTAGAGGTTCCTACGAGAAGTATACATCTTTAAACTGCTCCAATCACCCTCTCACCTGGCACTGACTCTGGTTTAACTGGCCTTAGACGTTCCTACGAGAAGTATACGTCTTTAAACTGCTCCAATCACCCTCTCACCTGGGTTAGCTGACCTTAGAGGTTCCTACAAGAAGTATACGTCTTTAAACTGCTCCAAACACCTTCTCACCTGGCAGTGACTCTGGTTTAGTTGACCTTAGAGGTTCCTACGAGAAGTATACGTCTTTAAACTGCTCCAAACACCCTCTCACCTGGCACTGACTCTGGTTTAGCTGACCTTTGAGGTTCCTACGAGAAGTTGAGGCCCCTAAACAGTTTATTTCATCTTCTAAGCAGCTCTGACTATGGTTTAACTCGCTGTCAAGGTTCCTATGAGAAGTATACGTCTTTAAAATGCTCAAATCACCCTCTCACCTGGCACTGACTCTGGTTTAACTGGCTGTAAAGGTTCCTACGAGAAGTATACGTCTTTAAACTGCTCCAAACACCCTCTCACCTGGCACTGACTTTGATTTAACTGGCTGTAAAGGTTCCTACGAGAAGTATACGTCTTTAAACTGCTCCAGTCACCCTCTCACCTGGCATTGACTCTGGTTTAACTGACCTTAGAGGTTCCTACGAGAAGTATACGTCTTTAAACTGCTCCAAATATCCTCTCACCTGGCACTGACTCTGGTTTAGCTGACCTTCAAGGTTCCTACGAGAAGTATACGTCTTTAAACTGCTCCAATCACCCTCTCACCTGGCACTGACTCTGGTTTATCTGACCTTAGAGTTTCCTACGAGAAGTTGAGGCCCCTAAACAGTTTATTTCATCTTCTAAGCAGCCCTGACTATGGTTTAACTGTCTGTAAAGGTTCCTACGAGAAGTATACGTCTTTAAACTGCTCCAAACACCCTCTCACCTGGCACTGACTCTGGTTTAGTTGAGCTTAGAGGTTCCTACGAGAAGTATACGTCTTTAAACTGCTCCAAACACCCTCTCACCTGGCACTGACTCTGGTTTAGCTGACCTTAGAGGTTCCTACGAGAAGTATACGTCTTTAAACTGCTCCAGTCACCCTCTCACCTTGCACTGACTCTGGTTTAGTTGACCTTAGAGGTTCCTACAAAAAGTATACGTCTTTAAACTGCTCCAATCACCCTCTCACCTGGCATTGACTCTGGTTTAGTTGACCTTAGAGGTTCCTACAAGAAGTATACGTCTTTAAACTGCTCCAGTCACCCTCTCACCTGGCATTGACTCTGGTTTAGCTGGCCTTAAAGGTTCCTGCGAGAAGTATACGTTTTTAAACTGCTCCAATCACCCTCTCACCTGGCACTGACTCTGGTTTAGCTGGCCTTAAAGGTTCCTGCGAGAAGTATACGTTTTTAAACTGCTCCAATCACACTCTCACCTGGCACTGACTCTGGTTTACCTGACCTGAGAGGTTCCTATGAGAAGTATACATCTTTAAACTGCTCCAAACACCCTCTCACCTGGCATTGACTCTGGTTTAGCTGACCTTAGACGTTCCTACGAGAAGTATACGTCTTTAAACTGCTCCAAACACCCTCTCACCTGGCATTGACTCTGGTTTAGCTGACCTTAGACGTTCCTACGAGAAGTATACATCTTTAAACTGCTCCAAACACCCTCTCACCTGGCATTGACTCTGGTTTAGCTGACCTTAGACGTTCCTACGAGAAGTATACATCTTTAAACTGCTCCAAACACCCTCTCACCTGGCATTGACTCTGGTTTAGCTGACCTTAGACGTTCCTACGAGAAGTATACGTCTTTAAACTGCTCCAAACACCCTCTCACCAGGCCCTGACTCTGGTTTAGCTGACCTTACATGTTCCTACGAGAAGTATACGTCTTTAAACTGCTCCAAACACCCTCTCACCTGACACTGACTCTGGTTTAACTGGCCTTAGAGGTTCCTACGAGAAGTTGAGGCCCCAAAACAGTTTATTTCATCTCTAAGCAGCCCTGACTCATGTTTAACTGGCTGTAACGGTTCCTACGAGAAGTATACATCTTTAAACTGCTCCAAATATCCTCTCACCTGGCACTGACTCTGGTTTAGCTGACCTTAGAGGTTCCTACGAGAAGTATACATCTTTAAACTGCTCCAATCACCCTCTCACCTGGCATTGACTCTGGTTTAACTGGCCTTAGACGTTCCTACGAGAAGTATACGTCTTGAAACTGCTCCAAACACCCTCTCACCTGGCACTGACTCTGGTTTAACTGGCCTTAGAGGTTCCTACGAGAAGTATACGTCTTGAAACTGCTCCAAACACCCTCTCACCTGGCACTGACTCTGGTTTAGCTGGCCTGAGAGGTTCCTACGAGAATTATACATCTTTAAACTGCCCCAATCACCCTCTCACCTGGCATTGACTCTGGTTTAGCTGACCTTAGAGGTTCCTACGAGAAGTATACATCTTTAAACTGCTCCAATCACCCTCTCACCTGGCATTGACTCTGGTTTAACTGGCCTTAGACGTTCCTACGAGAAGTATACGTCTTTAAACTGCTCCAATCACCCTCTCACCTGGGTTAGCTGACCTTAGAGGTTCCTACAAGAAGTATACGTCTTTAAACTGCTCCAAACACCTTCTCACCTGGCAGTGACTCTGGTTTAGTTGACCTTAGAGGTTCCTACGAGAAGTATACGTCTTTAAACTGCTCCAAACACCCTCTCACCTGGCACTGACTCTGGTTTAGCTGACCTTTGAGGTTCCTACGAGAAGTTGAGGCCCCTAAACAGTTTATTTCATCTTCTAAGCAGCTCTGACTATGGTTTAACTCGCTGTCAAGGTTCCTATGAGAAGTATACGTCTTTAAAATGCTCAAATCACCCTCTCACCTGGCACTGACTCTGGTTTAACTGGCTGTAAAGGTTCCTACGAGAAGTATACGTCTTTAAACTGCTCCAAACACCCTCTCACCTGACACTGGCTTTGGTTTAACTGGCCTTAGGGGTTCCTACGAGAAGTTGAGGCCCCTAAACAGTTTATTTCATCCTCTAAGCAGCCCTGACTATGGTTTAACTCGCTGTCAAGGTTCCTACGAGAAGTATACGTCTTTAAACTGCTCCAATCAATCTCTCACCTGGCACTGACTCTGGTTTAGCTGACCTTAGAGGTTCCTACGAGAAGTTGAGGCCCCTAAACAGTTTATTTCATATATGACCATGGTGTAGTTGACCATAGACTATCCTAAAAAACTGACCTGCCTTTAAAACAAACAGTTCACTTGCTAACTTTCAATAAAACAGCTACAAAAAACTACTGAAAGTTAATACTTATAAAGTTACTTTCAAAATAAAGTAAATGAATTAAATTAAAATTAAATAAATACATATTGGGGTTCTTCCAAAGGTTTTTAAGTTTTTTTCAATGAGATGTAAAAGGAAAATTGAAAAGGATTAATAGGACACCTTAAATGTATCACCCAGACCAGGATCTCACTATCTCTAGTACTTTCCACTAGGCTACTGAGACTGCTACAAAAATCTACTGAACATTCATCTTTATAAACCTACTTTCAAAGTAAAATTAAATTAAGTTAAATTAAAGTAGCCCAAAATTGAATTAAATTGAAATGAGATGTGTTATAACTGTCCTTACAGAGGAGACAATGAAATAAATACCAGTAACTCAATGGGGTCTATTTAAATAACTTGTCCCTCCCCACCAAAAAATTGTCGACCTTGTGACTAAATCAGAAACGAATATATTGCTGCAAATATTTAATTATCTTCAAAATTTATTGAAATATTTGAGTTGTATTTAATCATATGTATGTATATATATATACATGTATATATATATATATATATATATATATATACATGTATAAATATATATACATGTATATATGTGTGCGTGTTTCTGTTGTTTACTAAACAGTTGTTCGGTGATTTTTGGCTGATATACATATACAGACATACACATACATATACAGACACATATATGTACATATATACACATGCTCGAATCCCAGAGAAAAGGAGAAAAGCGGAGGACAGATATATGCATGGTAGAAATAGCAGCCAAAAAGCAGCGAAGAACAAAGAAGTACACACACATGTGAATATATACATATATATGTATGCATCTATATATATGTGTGTGTGTGTATATATGTATCTATGTGTATATACGAATAATGTAATTATGTAATAAAATAAAGATGTACGAATAAAACTGTCTGTGTTATTTCTTATATTAAAACTCCGATTAATACCTTACTGAGAAAGACATCGTGAAGTGTTACACGTCTGGTTACGAGAAAGTCGGGAGATTTGATCAACTGAATCATATATATATATATGTGTGTGTGTGTATATATATATACACATATGTACATGCTAGAATCACAGAGAACAACAGAAATATATATATAATAGCAATAATTGTTTCTACTTTAGGCACAAGGCCAGCAATTAATCAGTGCATTACTGGTACTTTATTTTATCGACCCCGTAAGGATGAAAGGCAAAGTCAATCGAAGTTTAGCTGTAGTACAGCAGTACTATAGTTACAGAATGGTACGATTGGGGTACAAACAAATTGCGGGTGTGCAGAAAATAGTCCGAACGTCCGAAACAACCAGAATTATATATGTTCGACGCACTCAATGATTCTGCCAATTTATTTATTCTGTTCATTTCTTTTTAAATAATAAAATTTTGAAAAAGAAAATGTTTATATTTTTATTTCTGTTGTTGTTTCTCCTTTCTATATATTCTTCACTCTCTCTTTCTCTTATAAATGTGTGTGTATATATTTATGTATCTACATATACGTATATGTGTGTGTATATATATACGCACACACATATACATGCCAGAAACAGAGACCAACAGAAAATTAAAGTGCAGATATATACATGCTAGACACAGCGGCGCTGGAGTTTAGTAAACAAATAAGGAGGACATATATATATAATAATAAATGTAAATAGAACTTCAGCTGTAGTACAGCGGTACTATTCGATTTGTTTGAGTACTCGATAGATCGAAAGTTAAAAACAAACATTAAATCCACAGTTAACAGCAATAAAGACGACCGAAGACACTAACTATACACACAACAAAATTACGATAGATACAGAAAGGTTTATATATATATAAATATCAATAAAAATTGAATTTGACTGCTATTTCGTGCATAAACTAGAAACCGGAAGTGGACAAAATTGAAAAACTTCTTCTTTTTCCCCCTCTAACTTTTTTCTAAACAAAAATTGAAATTTTTCGAAAAAAAAGTTAGAAGGGGAAAAAGAAGAAGTTTTTCAATTTTGTCCACTTCCGGTTTCTACTTTATGCTAGAAATAGCAGTCAAATAAATGTGTGTGTGTGTGTATGTGTAAAAAAAAAAAAAAATTGATTTGACTGCTATTTCGAGCAAAAACTAGAAACCGGAAGTGGACAAAATTGAAAAACTTCTTCTTTTTCACCCTCTAACTTTTTTCTAAACAAAAATTGAAATTTTTCGAAAAAAAAGTTAGAAGGGGAAAAAGAAGAAGTTTTTCAATTTTGTCCACTTCCGGTTTCTACTTTATGCTAGAAATAGCAGTCAAATAAATGTGTGTGTATGTGTAAAAAAAAAAAAATTGATTTGACTGCTATTTCGAGCAAAAACTAGAAACCGGAAGTGGACAAAATTGAAAAACTTCTTCTTTTTCCCCTTCTAACTTTTTTTTCGAAAAATTTCAATTTTTGTTTAGAAAAAAGTTAGAGGGTGAAAAAGAAGAAGTTTTTCAATTTTGTCCACTTCCGGTTTCTAGTTTTTGCTCGAAATAGCAGTCAAATCAATTTTTTTTTTTACACATACACACACACACACACACACACATTTATTTGACTGCTATTTCTAGCATAAACTAGAAACCGGAAGTGGACAAAATTGAAAAACTTCTTCTTTTTCACCTAACTTTTTTTTGAGAAAAATTTCGTTTTTTGTTTAGAAAAAAGTTAGAGGGGGAAAAAGAAGAAGTTTTTCAATTTTGTCCACTTCCGGTTTCTAGTTTATGCACGAAATAGCAGTCAAATTCAATTTTTATTGATATTTATATATATATATAAACCTTTCTGTATCTATCGTAATTTTGTTGTGTGTATAGTTAGTGTCTTCGGTCGTCTTTATTGCTGTTAACTGTGGATTTAATGTTTGTTTTTAACTTTCGATCTATCGAATAGTACCGCTGTACTACAGCTAAAGTTCTATTTACATTTATTATTATATATATATGTCCTCCTTATTTGTTTACTCCAGCCGCTGTGTCTAGCATGCATATGTCTGCACTTTAATTATCTGTTGGTCTCTGTGATTCTGGCATGTATATGTGTGTGCGTATATATATACACACACATATACGTATATGTAGATACATAAATATATACACACACATTTATAAGAGAGAGAGAGAGAAGAATATATAGAAAGGGGAAACAACAGCAGAAATTAAAAGAAAAAGGAATAAAATAATAAACATTGTTTTTTTCGAAATTTTATTATTTAGAAAGATATGAACAGTAAATTGGCAAAATCATTGAGTGCGTCGAACAAATATAATTCTGCTTGTGTTTCCGATGTTCGTAATATACGTTATGCTTTAGTAAGTTTCATACACAGACATCTACTTGTAAATACATGATACACAGACATCTAATTGTAAATACATGATACACAGACACCCGCAAAATGTTTTTAATAAAAAAAAAGGATATGCTAGAAAGAGCAGCTAAATCCAATAAAATGTGGATAAAACGAAGGGCATTTACATACATGCTAGAAATAGCATCCAAAGCCCAGAGAACAACAGAAAAGGGAAGGCCATACTAGAAATAACAAAAGTGTTTATTTTCTGCACACCCGTAATTTTGGGTTTAAGTCTGGGAATAGTTTTGTTTACATAAAATGTTCTATTGTTTAAAAAGTTAGAGGGGAAAAGAAGAAGTTTTTCAATTTTTATTGATATTTATATATATATATAAACCTTTCTGTATCTATCGTAATTTTGTTGTGTGTATAGTTAGTGTCTTCGGTCGTCTTTATTGCTGTTAACACTGGATTTAATGTTTGTTTTTAACTTTCGATCTATCGAGTACTCAAACAAATCGAATAGTACTGCTGTACTACAGCTAAAGTTCGATTTACAATCATTATTATATATATATGTCCTTCTTTCTGTTGTTTACTAAACTCTAGCTGCATATAACTGTACTTCAATTTTCTGTCGTTCTCTGTGATTCTAACATGTATATCATCATCATCATTTTACGTCCGCTTTATATATATATATATATATATATAGATGTGTGGATATATATAGATATGTGTGTATATATAGATATATATATAGTGAGTGTGTGTGTGTGTATATATATATATATATATATATATATATATATAGATGTGTGGATATATATAGATATGTGTGTATATATAGATATATATATAGTGAGTGTGTGTGTGTGTGTATATATATATATATATATATATATATATTCATGTATGTGTATGTTTCTGTTGTTTTCTAAACAGTTCGCTGATTTTTGGCTACTATATATATATATGTGTGTTCTGTGGCTTTTAAAATAATAATAATGAAATTATTGTGTACAGTGCTCAGGTGCACTACTATAATTATATAAATAAGTATCTAATTATTTAAATTCTTTATTTTTGACAACAGATATGCAAGTGTCCTCGTGGTTTAGTTGGCAAGGGTGCTCCAAGTTGTAATTTCCATTCTGAAGTTATTCTC
This sequence comes from Eledone cirrhosa, assembly GCA_964016885.1. NCBI lineage: Eukaryota > Metazoa > Mollusca > Cephalopoda > Octopoda > Eledonidae > Eledone > Eledone cirrhosa. The sequence continues at coordinate 21,316,845 of OZ024761.1, forward strand.
TATCGGGCATGGTAAAATTGATTTTATTTATTTATTTTAACAAACAAATTATATGTATATAACCCCAAAATAGTTCGAATATATTTATGTTTTATTCTATTGTGATGCAATACACAGGAATGTATATAGATATGTACATACTCTTCGGGTGTTTAGCAGGAATTTGTACAACTCTAAATTGGAGCTAGCCCCTGCGAGATCAGCATAAATAATGTTATACCTTTTAATGAAATCTTGCATGGAATAGTTATCATGTATCAGGGAAGCCTTGCATGAAATATATTTTTTCTATCTCTAGAGCAGTGGTTCCCAAACCATGAGCTGCGAGATAAAACAAGATGAGCTGCAAAAGATTAAGTTTTAAGATGTGAAAAATACAAAACTGACATTGGTATAAAAGTTCAAATATAGCTGTGGCCACAAACTCGGGCTCCACTGCCCACAATGTAGAGGAGAGTAAGATAATCAAATACTGGGGCCTGACAGACCTCTTCCACTCCGTCGAGATCTCTGGTGTCCTTGGTCCCTGCACTGCTGATTTCCTCCGTAAAGTAGGCAGGAAAGATGATGAAAGCCCATGAGAAGAGGTGACTGTTGCAGCAGGTGTCTCTGGTCATGCTCTGTGGTAACCCTTTTGCCGTTTTTTCCTCGGGTGCAGCTTCTTTCACCCTCTCACCTGGCATCGACCCAGGGTTGAGCTGGCTGTAGATCCTACAGGAAGTATACACTCTAAAACTGCTTCTTTCACCCTCTAACCTGGCATTAACCAGGGTTTAGCTGGTTGTAGGAGACCCTATATTCAGTAAATGCCCTAAA
>OZ024761.1:21322660-21345160 GCA_964016885.1 Eledone cirrhosa
AGACGTAGAATATTAGCACCTTCGATGTACTGACTAACAAGTCACCATCAAAGAAAGAGGTTTCAATCACAACATTTCCACTGCAAAGAGAAAGAAAGACAACGATGAAAGAAAGGATTAGATATTTAATTAATGGTTTTTAATTTAGGCACAAGACCAACAATTTTGGTGGATGGGGAAATCAATTAAATCAACCTCAGTACATTACTGGTACTTTATTTTATTGACCCCCGTAAGGTAATGGTTTCTGATTTAGGCACAATTTCCGGGAAGAGGAATGTCAATTATACAGTTCTAGTCCTGTAATAGACATTTCCACACACACAACACACATATATATATATATATATATATCATCATCATCATCATCATCATCACCGTTTTACGTCCGTTCTTCCACGCTAGCATGGGTTAGACGGGTTGTCCTGTTGTGGGCAGTGTCTGGTCGGCTGACCATGCCTTGTTCATACAGAAACTGATTTGGCTTGATTTCTACAGCTGGATGCCCTTCCTAACACCAACCTCACTTACAGTGAGTGCTGGGTGCTTTTTCGTGGCGTCTACACGTCCACTTTACAGTGTGGGCTGGGTGCTTTTTTGCCGTGGCACCTCCACGACCACCTTGCGGTTGGGGGTGTGGGGGCATATTGTCTATATGCTTCAGCTTGTACCCATGGGAGGTCGGGTACTCTATATATACTATATATATATCGGGTACTCTATATGTACTATATATATATAGAATGTAGAGAAGTGACACACAAGTTGATATATATAAAAAAAATAGTAAAAAAGGAAAAGAAAACAGTAGTAAATGCTAAAGGGATTTTCTCTCAGAATAACATCAAAACATTTATTTACAAAATAGGGACTTCCGCATTCAATGGTACCACTTTCAGCTGCTAGGCTTTTTCAATGACAGAAGTGTATAGTGCAATTAAATTGCATATTAATAAGAATAATAAGCATATGGGGAAAAAACTTTGTTTTTACATCCATATTTAGGGAGAAAAGTTCACATTTCTGTCTGTAGTTTTCTTTCTTTCTCTCTTAGTGCTGACCTTAGCCTTACCAACAGTGGTGGCAGTTTAACCTGTTGGCTTCAACCTTTCCATGCTGGCATCGAAATATATATATATATATATATCATCATCATCTTCATTTTACATCTGCTTTTCTCTGCTTGCAAGGGTGGGACGGGTCCTATTCAGCATCTCTCCACTTGTCACGGTCCTTCGTCATCTCCTCCGTGAGCTTCAGTGATCTGAGGTCTGCTCTCACCACCTCCGCCCATGTTTTTCGTTGTCTACCTCTACCACGTCTTCCTTCAACTGGCATTTCCTGGCACTTCTTCACTCATCGGTCATCCTCCATGCGCATCACATGTCCATACCACCTCAGTCTCCTCTCTCGCACACTACAATTTATTCCTACACACATATATATATATATTTATATATATATATATATATATATATATATCCATGCAAGCATGGAAAAGTGGCAGTAAAAACGATGATGATATATATATACATATATATATATATATATATATATATATATATATATATATATATATATCATTACCTTTGGTAATGGAGAAGTTATATTTTGTGTTGTCCACTTTCTAATATATATATATATATATGTGTTTCGTTTCTGAATTTGTTTAGCAAGATTTTTTATCTGAAATCGTGTGTTGAACCGATATTGTTATACTTTGGGAGGGTCATGTTGCCAATAAGAAACACACGCACCAGTTGCTTTCACTTCAATTTATTATAATAAATTTATAAATTTAGGAATTTATAAATTGTTGGTTGGTTGGTTGGTTCCACAACCAGATAGTTGTTTATATATTGTCAAAGTTCTTTCATCACACATTCTGTGACCTCTTCAGTGACTGGGGATTCTTTTCTTTGTTTTTGTGCCTCTCCTTTGTTCTGTCCTACGCCATTTTGTTTCTGTGTGTGTGTTGTGTGCTCAGTCTGCGCATGCGCCACATCCGGGTGTCTGTGTGTGTTTATGTTCATTTATTTATTTGTTTATTTACATGTTACTGGTTGGTTGTTTGTTCTATGTGTGTGTGTGTTTTCATTTTGTCCTTAATTGTAAGTTGTGATGTTGCTGTTCCACTCATATTTTCTATTTAATTTTGGTTGTAATTCTTTTATGTTTATTGCCTCTGTGATTTGTCTAAACATTGCGTCTTTTCTGTGTGTAGATTCTATTTTTATTTCTATGTTCTCTAATTTACCCTTGTGTTCTATTTTAGCATGTTGGTAGAGTACAGATGATTCTTTACTATCTTGAAGGTCTCGCCAGTGTTCATTTATCCGTTCCCCTACACTACGAGCTGTCTCACCTATGTACACTATATTTTTGTCTCTACATTGTCCTTCAGTACATCTTATGCTATACACTACATTTCTAGTTTTACAGTTAATATGGGGGCTTATTTTACAGGTTATACATTTCTTATCTATACATGAGGGTCTTTGAAAAGGGTATGTCTTGCTAATAAGTGTTTTTACGGAGGTACCTGGTCTTTATACTATCTTAATATTGAGTTTATGTTTATCTAGGGCCCTTCTAAATTTGTAAGCTAATTCACCTCTAGGGGTTGTATTGATGAACATTACACTCTGGTATTTATTGCTATCATACCATGAGTTTATTCTATTGGCCTTGTTCTTAGTTCTTTCTATTCTATTCCAAAATTTGCTCCTATACAAGGGGCAGGTCCCATTTATGTCATTATTTACCATTTTTTTCCTATTTGGTTCTGGCTCCTCTATACACTCTGATTTTATCTCTCTGGTTGTAGCCAGAGAACTGCATACGGTGGATGAAGTGTTGTATGTGTCTCTCTAGTTCTTCGGGGTTGCACATGCGGGACCCGTTTCTCATCACCCGTACCAAATCCGCAATCAGTATGTTGATTTTGGTATGGTCCGAAATGGCCGAGTTTCGGTGGATCAGATGTTTGGAAGTCATGGGTTTGGCATAATGGGAATGGAGGATTTGTTTTTTGTTATTAATGGTATCTAACCAGAGCTCTGTGTCTAGTACAGGTAATCAATGGTTGGGGTGTTTACTTGGGTAGTCTATAGTAAATCTAATACTCTGGTGGATGGAGTTAGCTATTTGCTGGATGCTTTCCATTGTGTTTTTCTCTAGTTCCTGACTGTTCTCTAGTGGGGGTGTCTTAACTACGATGTTTATATCATCAACGTAGCGGGAGTACATTATCAGGGTTAAGGGGTCTTCTAATTGTTCTTTAAGTTTAAGTTTAAGTCTATTGTCCCACCATACCATGAATAGGTTAGCTATGTCGCCTGCAATGCTAACACCAATGGCTGCTCCTTCCTCTTTGGCATATGTTTTTCCATTAAATTTGAACATATGTTCCTTAAGGGTTAGTTTTATGCTGGCCCCTACCGCATGTGCAATCATTTTCTTCAGTTCATCGTGGTTTTCGGGTGTCCCTATGGCTCTGGTCCACCCGTTCCATCTATCTGTGTGGGTTTTCTTGGCCATTGAGGTAATGGTAGGTGGTCTGCCTCTTGCTGGTCTTGTAGGGCACAGGTTGCTAAGGTCATATGTGTCTAGGTAATTATTACTATAGGTAAGTTTAAGTAGGAGTCCCAGCTCACTGGTATCAATCCCACGGAACTCAACAGTGGGATTGATACCAGTGAGCTGGGACTCCTACTTAAACTTACCTATAGTAATAATTACCTAGACACATATGACCTTAGCAACCTGTGCCCTACAAGACCAGCAAGAGGCAGACCACCTACCATTACCTCAATGGCCAAGAAAACCCACACAGATAGATGGAACGGGTGGACCAGAGCCATAGGGACACCCGAAAACCACGATGAACTGAAGAAAATGATTGCACATGCGGTAGGGGCCAGCATAAAACTAACCCTTAAGGAACATATGTTCAAATTTAATGGAAAAACATATGCCAAAGAGGAAGGAGCAGCCATTGGTGTTAGCATTGCAGGCGACATAGCTAACCTATTCATGGTATGGTGGGACAATAGACTTAAACTTAAACTTAAAGAACAATTAGAAGACCCCTTAACCCTGATAATGTACTCCCGCTACGTTGATGATATAAACATCGTAGTTAAGACACCCCCACTAGAGAACAGTCAGGAACTAGAGAAAAACACAATGGAAAGCATCCAGCAAATAGCAAACTCCATCCACCAGAGTATTAGATTTACTATAGACTACCCAAGTAAACACCCCAACCATTGATTACCTGTACTAGACACAGAGCTCTGGTTAGATACCATTAACAACAAAAAACAAATCCTCCATTCCCATTATGCCAAACCCATGACTTCCAAACATCTGATCCACCGAAACTCGGCCATTTCGGACCATACCAAAATCAACATACTGATTGCGGATTTGGTACGGGTGATGAGAAACGTGTCCCGCATGTGCAACCCCGAAGAACTAGAGAGACACATACAACACTTCATCCACCGTATGCAGTTCTCTGGCTACAACCAGAGAGATAAAATCAGAGTGTATAGAGGAGCCAGAACCAAATAGGAAAAAAATGGTAAATAATGACATAAATGGGACCTGCCCCTTGTATAGGAGCAAATTTTGGAATAGAATAGAAAGAACTAGGAACAAGGCTAATAGAATAAACTCATGGTATGATAGCAATAAATACCAGAGTGTAATGTTCATCGATACAACCCCTAGAGGTGAATTAGCTTACAAATTTAGAAGGGCCCTAGATAAACATAAACTCAATATTAAGATAGTATAAAGACCAGGTACCTCCGTAAAAACACTTATTAGCAAGACATACCCTTTTCAAAGACCCTCATGTATAGATAAGAAATGTATAACCTGTAAAATAAGCCCCCATATTAACTGTAGAACTAGAAATGTAGTGTATAGCATAAGATGTACTGAAGGACAATGTAGAGACAAAAATATAGTGTACATAGGTGAGACAGCTCGTAGTGTAGGGGAACGGATAAATGAACACTGGCGAGACCTTCAAGATAGTAAAGAATCATCTGTACTCTACCAACATGCTAAAATAGAACACAAGGGTAAATTAGAGAACATAGAAATAAAAATAGAATCTACACACAGAAAAGACGCAATGTTTAGACAAATCACAGAGGCAATAAACATAAAAGAATTACAACCAAAATTAAATAGAAAATATGAGTGGAACAGCAACATCACAACTTACAATTAAGGACAAAATGAAAACACACACACACATAGAACAAACAACCAACCAGTAACATGTAAATAAACAAATAAATAAATGAACATAAACACACACAGACACCCGGATGTGGCGCATGCGCAGACTGAGCACACAACACACACACAGAAACAAAATGGCGTAGGACAGAACAAAGGAGAGGCACAAAAACAAAGAAAAGAATCCCCAGTCACTGAAGAGGTCACAGAATGTGTGACGAAAGAACTTTGACAATATATAAACAACTATCTGGTTGTGGAACCAACCAACCAACCAGAAATTTATAAATTCCTAAATTTATAAATTTATTATAATAAATTGAAGTGAAAGCAACTGGTGCGTGTGTTTCTTATTGGCAACATGACCCTCCCAAAGTATAACAATATATATATGTGAGTGTGAGTGTATGTCCTTCACCACCACCACATCCCTCTTCCACCTTTCCCTTATCTAGCAACATTCCTATGTTTATGGAGGTAAGTACTTACTTAAGTAGGTGAGCTGGCATCATTTGACTCTCAGGAGCTGCTTCAATTGTTGACTGCCAAGTGTTGGTGGAGCCAGGAATAACAAAACCAAATTCAAAATACCATTCTACAAAACAATGAAAGAAATGTCAGTACCTGTGTGTATATATATATATATATATATATCATCATTATTTAACATCTATCTTCCACGCTAGCATGGGTTGGACAGGTTTGTCACACTTAAGGCAAGATTGGTCGGGTGACCGTATATATACATCTGTGTGTATGTAAATACACAGATGTATGTATATATTTGTATATATATTTGTATCATCATTAGCTCCTAAGCATTACACTGTATTACACATAACTACATACACTGCACTACACAACACTTCTCTATATACTGTTTCACACAACACCAACACTACACTGTACAATAACACTGTATTACATTTCACTACACTACAATAACACTTACCTTCTAAACACTTCCATACACTACACTGTATTACACAACAATACATTCCACTACATTACACTGTATTACACTACAATAACACTTACCTTCTAAACACTTCCATACACTACACTGTATTACACAACAATACATTCCACTACATTACACTGTATTACACTACAATAACACTTACCTTCTAAACACTTCCCTTTAAACATTATCTTCTGCTCCAGTCGGAATTTATCCATTGGTTCAGCTGATGAGAAGTTAATTTCTCGAGATACAGCACGGCATTTCAATATCTTCTTCGGCACTCGAGCTAACAATGGTAGTAGTAGTGGTAGTGGTGGTAGTAGTAGTAGTTGTGGTGGGTATTCACAGTGATAGAGAAAGTAAATAGAATAAAATGAACCAATTAGTTAATGAAAATTGTTGGTTTATTATTAGTTCTTTGTTATCTTACGTAATTACCAAATTTCTTTCATCACACATTTGCAACCACATCAATCACTATTCATATTCCACCCTGCTTCATCTTCTCTCTGTCTTATATTATTTACTCTAATGGTTTGATAGAATGAAATGATTTGAAGAAACATTATTGCAATGCCTGATGTATTGAAAGAAAAATCATCTCAAACCTGGGGTGTTTGAGTCGAGAGAATGGATACCTTGATGTCAAGCAGCACCATCTTTAGGGACTGCTCAAGTACACAGGTCCTTACCTGACTCTCACTTCCGGCTCTGCAAAATCTTTCAACCCTATTCCGATAACTGGTTAGAGTGGCAGGCTAATCTTGGTGAGAGATGCTGGATGCTGGAGTTGCTTGAAGTCTTCAGAATGAAATTCAGGAGAGAGAAACTCAACAGAAGCCTATTGTCAAAGGGGCCATTCCTCGTTTAACTCCAAACAGATAAGCATGATGTCCTCCCGTTTGTGTTTAGATCAGGATCGCTGTCCCTTCCGATCGCTCCTTTCCATGTCAGGTAATCAGTGCCAACACATACATTGAACTCCCTTGTTAGGATATATAACTCTGTCTTAACTACATCAAGGTTAGAATGTCTCAGGAAAGACTCACTTGACAAATTTTATGAAGAAAAACCAACCGGCAGGAGACCCAGGGGCAGACCATGAGCAAGATGGTTGGATAACATCTCTGAGATTGGTTGGTCACGCTTGGAGGATCCAGCCAGATCAGTTGGAGACGGTTGCTTCTGACAGGACTCGCTGGAAAGTGTGTCTGAGAACTCTACCTCCCATGAGCCCTTAACCCTTCAGCATTTAAACCGGCCATATCCGGCCAGAATTCTCTCACCTCTTGCTGTTCAAACCAGCCATAACTGGCCATTCATACTTATATTAAGGTATTGTTCTCCAAATAAATAACATCAAAATCTCGTAGATTCAATTATATGAGATATTATGTGAGGTAAAGACTTTACCACAAAAATACAATAGTAAAGAAATAAGTGGGAGAAGATACAGATGTGAAGTGAAGGGAAGTCAGGCCCCACCCATGTATAATGTAATAGACATTGTAGAATGATTTGTTAGGAAGTTCTTACCTTCATGTTCAACGTTAGGCAGGGATCTGGAAAAAAAAAACAGGGAGAAAAAGAGAGAGTTAGATAAAGAGAGAGGGAGTTAGAAAGAGAGTGGGATTTAGTAGGATAAAGAGGGGGAGTTTAAATAAGAAAATATAAACATTGAGAAAGTAAATAATTTCAGAAAACCCTTACAAATCTTCACTTGACTGCCAGAGAATTTTGCCCGAGTCAGCATCTCGTAAATTCATCCAATGTCTATAAAAAGGTTAGTTAAGGAACATATTCTGAAAAATAAGGTGGAGGACCTTCTGATGGAGGACTAACGTCCGAAACGTTAAGACTCTCTTCCTGCTATTTCAAGCATTAAACTAATATATTCCTTCCATGTATTGTGCTGTTATTTCTGTTTACCCATATATATATATATATATATATATATATATATATATATATATATATATATATATATATGTCAACATGACAAAGACTAAGGTCCTTATAAGTAGACGAGAAAACAGAACCCAGATCCCCTCAGGGAAATGGCCTTGCTCAGTATGTAGGAAAGGTGTAGGTAGGAACTCCATTCTCTGCCCCAAATGCAAACAATGGGTACACAAGAGATGTAGCGGGATCTCAGGAAGCTTAATTAAGAATGTAGGATTCACATGCAGCAGCTGTGCTGAAACAGCAAGCAAACAGCCACAGGAAACAAGTACCACCAATCTCTGGGAGGGCCCTGTAGAAACAGTAGACAGCTTCTGCTACCTAGGTGACCGAATTAGCAACGGAGGTGGGTGCTCAGAAAGTACAATAACTAGGGTAAGAACGGGATGGAAGAAGTTTAGGGAACTACTACCACTGCTAGCTGCAAAAGGCTTCTCCCTCAGAATGAAAGGCAGACTGTATGATGCGTGTATCCGAACAGCGATGTTGCATGGTAGTGAGACCTGGGCGCTGAAGGTGGAAGACTTACGTAGATTAGAGAGAAACGAAGCCTGCATGCTCCGATGGATGTGTAACAGTAATATACGTGAACGACAAAGCATAAAGGAATTGAGAGAGAGACTGAGCATAAGAGGAATCAAATGCTGCGTGCAGGAGAGGCGGTTACGCTGGTATGGACATGTGATGCGTATGAAGGATGACAGCTGCATAAAAAGGTGCAGAGCACTAGAAGTTGATGGAAACCGCGGAGTGGGGAGACCCAAGATGACTTGGGATGAGGTGATAAAAGCCGACCTTACCCAACTACACCTCTCAAAGTCAATGACACACGACCGTGACTTCTGGCGTCACGCAGTAATACAGGGTACCCGACCTCCCATGGGTACATGCTGAAGCATATAAACAATATGCCCCCCCCCCCCCCACCGCAAGGTGGTCGTGGAGGTGCCACGGCAAAAAAGCACCCAGCCCACACTGTAAAGTGGACGTGTAGGCGCCACGAAAAAGCACCCAGCACTCACTGTAAATGAGGTTGGTGTTAGGAAGGGCATCCAGCTGTAGAAATCAAGCCAGATCAGTTCCTGTATGAGCAAGGCATGGTCAGCCGACCAGACACTGCCCACAACAGGACAACCCGTCTAACCCATGCTAGCGTGGAAGAACGGACGTAAAACGGTGATGATGATGATGATGATGATATATATATATATATATATATATATGTGTGTGTGTGTGTTACAATGAAATAAAAAATCAAGTCATTAGAAATATACTTCACTGCTTTACGATCGTTTCTAGGTGATGATAATACATTGTAACTATACCTCGTTATCGATCTATATATATATTATAATAATAATTGTTTCTACTTTTGGCACAAGGCCAGCAATTACCCAGTGCATTACTGGTACTTTATTTTATCGACCCCGTAAGGATGAAAGGCAAAGTCAACCCCGGCGGGAATTGAACTCAGATCGTAAAGGGACGTAACTGTGCTGGAAAGCATGGCGTCCGACCCTCTACCGATACTGCCAATCCACCAATAATAATAATAATAATAATAATTAGGGAACAAAGAATCAGTGTTGCATTATATACACATTTAATTACACATTACATATGTTTCACTGTCGATCAGCTCGAGGAACGATCGATTATGTTCGTTCCTGATTCTGGAATCGAAAGCTCCCCAGATACTAATATATATATTAGAAAGAGTTGGAGCCCAACAGCTGAGCTCTTGCCGTTTCAACAAATAGTTCCTGACTCTAATATAGTCACACTCTACTATCCCAAGTATTGAGTACTTTGTTGAATAATGCTCTAACTAGTTTAATCCTGATATATATATATGTGTGTGTGTGTATATATATATATATATATACATACATGTGTGTGTCTTTGTATATATATATATGATATTGACCAGTTCTCCTTTTCAGGTAGTGTTTTCGATGCTTAGAGAGTGGGATTGGTCGAGGGCAAGGCCTTTCTCCACTTAAAAAACCTTCAAAACACAGGCATTGCTTGTTCGGGATCTGTCACAGGTTTGTGTGGCTCGCTGTAGCCTAAATGTGCCTGCATGTGTGTGTGTATTTTAGTATGTGTGGGTGTTTATGTGTGTATTTTAGTATGTGTGGGTGCTTACTCTGAAGTGTGAGCAGACGTGTGAAGTACTGAACCCAGCATGACTCCATTGAAATGTGTCGGATGGAAAATGGCTGATGACCCGTGTGGCAGCAGATACTGGCCAGAATTTGTGATGACGTGGAGTAAAAACAGCCAATGGCACGACAAGAGTGGAAGTAGGGTTTTTTGAGGGGTTGTTTTGATGATAACACCCCAGTGATAAAATTTGCTCCAGACGAAACACCCGTGTCTGAAAGAACCCGCAGAAGTAGAATCAGCCAGATACAAGGACCGTGACTCGAGCTACATGCCGGCCAAACATTTGTAACACAAAATAAACCAAGTCCAGATGCATCACTGATTTTTTCGTTTTCTTTATAATATATATATATATATATTTACTTATTTCATAACTCATAAGCTCTGTAGCCTACATAGAGCACTCTTTTTTCCTGTACCTTTCCAACGGAAATACTTAATTTATATATATATATAGAGAGAGAGAGAGAGAGAGAAAGCAGGTGAATGATTGGATGAGTGAACAAGCAGCAGGTATGTACAGGTGTGTGTGAAGGTGTGTGTGTGAAGTTAGCAGGTGAATGAGTAAATGATGGCACAGGTAAATGAATGGAGAGGTGTGGAAGTGGGGGTGACTAGGTGTAACACAACCTGGCTTTCGTCTCAATAGAAACAACAAATAAACAGATCAATAACCATTCACCAATTAGACAACAGTAAGTCTCAGTAGAATTGTCTACAGAAGGTGATGTTGATAGATTCATTGGCCCTTTAGCATTTAAACCGGCCGTTTCCGGTCAGAATTCCCTCACCTCTTTCTGTATAAACCTGTTATAACTGGCCACCTATAGATTCAATATTATGTGAGGTAAAGCCTTTACTGTGAAAATACAATAGTATATATAGAGTAATGTAAATGTCATGTGAGATATTATGTGAGGTAAAGCCTTTACTGTGACAATACAATAGTATATATAGAGTAATGTAAATGTTATGTGAGATATTATGTGAGGTAAAGCCTTTACTGTGAAAATACAATAGTAAATATAGAGTAATGTAAATGTTATGTGAGATATTATGTGAGGTAAAGCCTTTACTGTGAAAATACAATAGTAAATATAGAGTAATGTAAATGTTATGTGAGATATTATGTGAGGTAAAGCCTTTACTGTGAAAATACAATAGTATATATAGAGTAATGTAAATGTTATGTGAGATATTATGTGAGGTAAAGCCTTTACTGTGAAAATACAATAGTAAATATAGAGTAATGTAAATGTTATGTGAGATATTATGTGAGGTAAAGCCTTTACTGTGAAAATACAATAGTAAATATAGAGTAATGTAAATGTTATGTGAGATATTATGTGAGGTAAAGCCTTTACTGTGAAAATACAATAGTAAATATAGAGTAATGTAAATGTTATGTGAGATATTATGTGAGGTAAAGCCTTTACTGTGAAAATACAATAGTAAATATAGAGTAATGTAAATGTTATGTGAGATATTATGTGAGGTAAAGCCTTTACTGTGAAAATACAATAGTATATATAGAGTAATGTAAATGTTATGTGAGATATTATGTGAGGTAAAGCCTTTACTGTGAAAATACAATAGTAAATATAGAGTAATGTAAATGTTATGTGAGGTATTATGTGAGGTAAAGCCTTTACTGTGAAAATACAATAGTAAATATAGAGTAATGTAAATGTTATGTGAGGTATTATGTGAGGTAAAGCCTTTACTGTGAAAATACAATAGTATGTATAGAGTAATGTAAATGTTATGTGAGGTAAAGTGTTTACTGTGTAAATATAGAATAATGAAAATGCTAAAGGGTTAATCTAAATTCAGTCACAAGCCTGAACATTCACCATGCCAGTACATATCCTGGTACCACAATAAAATACACCCAGTCCACTCTGTAAATGCCAGGTTTTATGACTGATAGTGTAGTAGGGATATTTTAATCATGACAGACAACCTTTTTAGTGCTCATACAATCTGTTTTTTACCTGCTTTTCTATGGATGGACGCTCTTCCTAAGGTCAACCACCTTACAGGATAGACTAGGTTAAACATAGTCACCATATTACAGTAAGTTTATGTAGAACTAGATTTATTAAACATAGTCATCATATTATAGTAAGTTTATGTAGAACTAGATTTATTAAACATAGTCACCATATTACAGTAAGTTTATGTAGAACTAGATTTATTAAACATAGTCACCATATTACAGTAAGTTTATGTAGAACTAGATTTATTAAACATAGTCACCATATTACAGTAAGTTTATGTAGAACTAGATTTATTAAACATAGTCACCATATTACAGTAAGTTTATGTAGAACTAGATTTATTAAACATAGTCACCATATTACAGTAAGTTTATGTAGAACTAGATTTATTAAACATAGTCACCATATTACAGTAAGTTTATGTAGAACTAGATTTATTAAACATAGTCACCATATTACAGTAAGTTTATGTAGAACTAGATTTATTAAACATAGTCACCATATTACAGTAAGTTTATGTATAACTAGATTTATTAAACAGTCACCATATTACAGTAAGTTTATGTAGAACTAGATTTATTAAACATAGTCACCATATTACAGTAAGTTTATGTAGAACTAGATTTATTAAACATAGTCACCATATTACAGTAAGTTTATGTAGAACTAGATTTATTAAACATAGTCACCATATTACAGTAAGTTTATGTAGAACTAGATTTATTAAACATAGTCATCATATTACAGTAAGTTTATGTAGAACTAGATTTATTAAACATAGTCATCATATTATAGTAAGTTTATGTAGAACTAGATTTATTAAACATAGTCACCATATTACAGTAAGTTTATGTAGAACTAGATTTATTAAACATAGTCACCATATTACAGTAAGTTTATGTAGAACTAGATTTATTAAACATAGTCATCATATTATAGTAAGTTTATGTAGAACTAGATTTATTAAACATAGTCATCATATTATAGTAAGTTTATGTAGAACTAGATTTATTAAACATAGTCATCATATTATAGTAAGTTTATGTAGAACTAGATTTATTAAACATAGTCATCATATTATAGTAAGTTTATGTAGAACTAGATTTATTAAACATAGTCACCATATTACAGTAAGTTTATGTAGAACTAGATTTATTAAACATAGTCATCATATTATAGTAAGTTTATGTAGAACTAGATTTATTAAACATAGTCACCATATTACAGTAAGTTTATGTAGAACTAGATTTATTAAACATAGTCACCATATTACAGTAAGTTTATGTAGAACTAGATTTATTAAACATAGTCATCATATTATAGTAAGTTTATGTAGAACTAGATTTATTAAACATAGTCATCATATTATAGTAAGTTTATGTAGAACTAGATTTATTAAACATAGTCACCATATTACAGTAAGTTTATGTAGAACTAGATTTATTAAACATAGTCACCATATTACAGTAAGTTTATGTAGAACTAGATTTATTAAACATAGTCACCATATTACAGTAAGTTTATGTAGAACTAGATTTATTAAACATAGTCATCATATTATAGTAAGTTTATGTAGAACTAGATTTATTAAACATAGTCACCATATTACAGTAAGTTTATGTAGAACTAGATTTATTAAACATAGTCACCATATTACAGTAAGTTTATGTAGAACTAGATTTATTAAACATAGTCATCATATTATAGTAAGTTTATGTAGAACTATCTACAGAGGTTTATGTATATAAATATATTCATCTATATAAGGCAACATATGTTTATTGATGTTTATATCATCAATAAAAAGATACTCTTTATTGATGATATTATGTCGCAATATTGATATATATATATATTGATCTTGTATTGATTATTATAGGTTTCTTATTTCTATTCATCTTCCATTTTCTTCTCTTTTTTAAAAAAAAAAAGTTTTATTGTTTACCTATTTTTCTTATTAATCATCACCACCAGCACAATGATGATGATGCTGGTGGTGGTGGTGGTGATGATGATGGTGATGATGATGGTGATGGTGGTGGTGGTGATGACGGTGGCGTTGATGATGGTGGTAGTGGTGGTGGTGGTGGTGGTGATGGTGGTAGTAGTGGTGATGGTAGTTATGGTGGTGGTGATGATGATGGTGGTGGTGATGGTGTTGATGTTGGTGGTGGTGATGGTGATAATGGTGGTGGTGATAATGAAGATGATGGTGGTGGTGGTGATGGTGATAATGGAGGTGATGATGATGATGTTTACATTCGGAAGAGTCAAGCTGCCTTTGAAATGAATAAACCTGTTTCTCTTTTGCTTATTCTTTTCTTTTTGTCTGTATTTATATATTATTTTAGAAATAAATATATATATATATATATATATATATATATATATATATATATATATATATATATATATATATTTATTTATTCCTTCCACCATCAGACAGATATAATGGGATTAGTTGTGTAACACACACACACACACACACATGATAGAATACATATTTCAACAGAAGAACATTCTTCCCCACCAAACTACAAAAACACCTTAATGATCATCTAATTATATATCTAATTAACTACCAATTAACATCTCTATCTTTCTATTTACTTGTTTAATTAGCTAACTACCTAGCTATCTGTCTATTTACCTGTCTAATTAGCTAGCTACCTAGCTATCTGTCTATTTACCTGTCTAATTATCTACCTACCTAGCTATCTGTCTATTTACCTGTCTAATTAGCTAGCTACCTAGCTATCTGTCTATTTACCTGTCTAATTAGCTAGCTACCTAGCTATCTGTCTATTTACCTGTCTAATTAGCTAGCTACCTAGCTATCTGGCTATTTACCTGTCTAATTAGCTAGCTACCTAGCTATCTGTCTATTTACCTGTCTAATTAGCTAGCTACCTAGCTATCTGTCTATTTACCTGTCTAATTATCTACCTACCTAGCTATCTGTCTATTTACCTGTCTAATTAGCTAGCTACCTAGCTATCTGTCTATTTACCTGTCTAATTAGCTAGCTACCTAGCTATCTGTCTATTTACCTGTCTAATTAGCTAGCTACCTAGCTATCTGTCTATTTACCTGTCTAATTAGCTAGCTACCTAGCTATCTGTCTATTTACCTGTCTAATTAGCTAACTACCTAGCTATCTGTCTATTTACCTGTCTAATTAGCTAGCTACCTAGCTATCTGTCTATTTACCTGTCTAATTAGCTAGCTACCTAGCTATCTGTCTATTTACCTGTCTAATTAGCTAGCTACCTAGCTATCTGTCTATTTACCTGTCTAATTAGCTAGCTACCTAGCTATCTGTCTATTTACCTGTCTAATTATCTACCTACCTAGCTATCTGTCTATTTACCTGTCTAATTAGCTAGCTACCTAGCTATCTGTCTATTTACCTGTCTAATTAGCTAGCTACCTAGCTATCTGTCTATTTACCTGTCTAATTATCTACCTACCTAGCTATCTGTCTATTTACCTGTCTAATTAGCTAGCTACCTAGCTATCTGTCTATTTACCTGTCTAATTAGCTAACTACCTAGCTATCTGTCTATTTACCTGTCTAATTAGCTAGCTACCTAGCTATCTGTCTATTTACCTGTCTAATTATCTACCTACCTAGCTATCTGTCTATTTACCTGTCTAATTAGCTAGCTACCTAGCTATCTGTCTATTTACCTGTCTAATTAGCTAGCTACCTAGCTATCTGTCTATTTACCTGTCTAATTAGCTAGCTACCTAGCTATCTGGCTATTTACCTGTCTAATTAGCTAGCTACCTAGCTATCTGTCTATTTACCTGTCTAATTAGCTAGCTACCTAGCTATCTGTCTATTTACCTGTCTAATTATCTACCTACCTAGCTATCTGTCTATTTACCTGTCTAATTAGCTAGCTACCTAGCTATCTGTCTATTTACCTGTCTAATTAGCTAGCTACCTAGCTATCTGTCTATTTACCTGTCTAATTAGCTAGCTACCTAGCTATCTGTCTATTTACCTGTCTAATTAGCTAGCTACCTAGCTATCTGTCTATTTACCTGTCTAATTAGCTAGCTACCTAGCTATCTGTCTATTTACCTGTCTAATTATCTACCTACCTAGCTATCTGTCTATTTACCTGTCTAATTAGCTAGCTACCTAGCTATCTGTCTATTTACCTGTCTAATTAGCTAGCTACCTAGCTATCAGTCTATTTACCTGTCTAATTAGTTAGCTACCTATCTACCTATCAACGTATCTACCTGTCTACTGAGTCCAGAACTAGCTGTTGAAACTGCAACAGCTCAGCCATTGGGTGCCGACTCTTTATAATATAACCATACTCTACTACCTCAAGTATTGAGTACTCTGTTGAGTAATGGTTTTAAACTGGTTCTATATATAATTTGCCTGTTCTATATATATGTGTGTTAAGCTATATATATATATATATATTTAATAGTTATGTAATAAACAACATAAGATAATTATTTCATTTACCAGTGGTTTCTTGATGGCAGATATTTATATCTGTCTTCAGTCGTCAGAATGAATAAATAACATAGATAGATAGATAGATATGTATGATCCCGTAAATCCTGATACAGTCATAAGAGCACTGTATTGACACATTGACATACATATACACACATATACATACATACCCATATATATATATATAAATATATATATATATATATATCATCATCATCATTTTATGTCCGCTCTTCCCTGCTTGCAAGGGTGGGACGGGTTTTATTCAGCACAGCATCTCTCCACTTGTCACGGTCCTTCGTCATCTCCACCGTGAGCTTCAGCGATCTGAGGTCTGTTCTCACCACCTCCGCCCATGTTTTTTGTGGTCTACCTCTACCACATCTTCCTTCAACTGGCATTTCCTGGCACTTCTTCACTCATCGGTCATCCTCCATGCGCATCACATGTCCATACCACCTCAGTCTCCTCTCCCGTACACTACATTCTATCCCTCTCAGACAGTTTCTCTCTCAACACATTCATGCTGGGTCGTTCACGCACATTGACACTGCACATCCAACGGAGCATGCTTGCCTCATTTCTCTCCAGCCATCGCATATCCTTTGCAGTTGCTGCCCATGTCTCACTACCATGCAGCATCGCGCTCCTCACACAGGCATCATATAACCGGCCTTTCGTATGCAGGGAGAAACCCTTCTTCGTCAGCAGAGGAAGCAGTTCCCTAAACTTCTTCCAACCCATCCTTATTCTAGATACTATATATCATCATCATCATCATCATCATCATCTTCATTTAACGTCCATTTTCCACGCAAGCATATATATATATATATACATATATATATATATGTATATATATATATATATATATATATACAAGTTAATATAAATTAATATATGATAAACACATAAGTGTTTGTATTGTAAATGACCAAGTTAGCTAGATTGAAAAATACTAATTAAAATAAATATAGTTTGCCTGTCTCGATTTAAAGTAATAAATCAATACAAACAAACCCATATTGGAAATAACCGTGATACCTGGATATATAATATAGTATTACGGCTCCTTTTGTTGAGCTAAATTTTAATCCCATATAAAAGGCTGTTATTTCTAGCACCATGAGTATGGGGATAGCTATGAGCTGGAAAACCGTTAGCGCGTGTAAACCAGACCTCCAAAAATATTTTGAGGTGAAACATGCTAATTTTCTGGATACCTGTTGATGACCACAGAAATTGGAATCTTTCACTTTTTTATACTATCTTTGCGAAACTTATTTGGGTTTTGAAATTTCAATTTGTCTACGGAACAGGTTTGGATTTTGAAATTTAAATTTGTCCAGGTATCACGATTATTGCCAATATGGGTTTGTTTTTATTGATTTATTATTTTAAATCGAGACAGGCAAACTATATTTATTTTAATTAGTATTTTTCAATCTAGCTAACTTGGTCATTTACAATACAAACACTTATGTGTTTGTATTGGTGTTTATCATATATTAATTTATATTAACTTGTATTTCACGGCTCAGAAATGCTTCTTTCTTTGAGCTAATTAATTGTAAAAGACTGTTTGAGTTTATAACTCTAAATATAATATAGTATATATATATATATATACATACATACACAGATATACAGTACATGTAGTAAGATGATTAAACTGGTTGGCTGGCAACTGGAAATACAACAACCAGGTATAGAGAGATTGTTGGTGAAAACCTGTCTATCCCTGACCTGCATGGGGGATTGGATGTGACAGGTGGCTGCTAATGACACACACACATATATATATATACACATACACACATACATATGTACGTACATACATACACACATACATACATACATACATATATACATCATACATATATATAAACACACACATATATATATATATTACTAATTCAAACTGCCTGAAGAGGTCACAGCCAAAGGTCACTGAAATGTATATAGCAGTAATAAAAGAAGCTAAATTTTAATCATTTGACTTTTATTTAACTTTATTTTATATATATATATATATATATATATATATATATATATATATATATATATATATATATATAGAAAAGGCTTCTACAGGACTAGAACTGTTTCATTTGAGAGAAATCATCAGTTCTAGTCCTGTAGATACCTTTTCTATATTAAATATTTATACTCTGCTTTGTATTGAGTACCTTACTTACTGTGGTTAACCCCGATTGAACCTGGGATAAACTTATATATATACATAATTATTTCTACTTTAGGCACAAGGCCAGCAATTTGAAGGGAAAGTTGATCAAATTGACCCGAGTGCATTACTGGTACTTTATTTTATCAACCCCGTAAGGATGAAAGCAAAGCTAACCTGCTACATTATATATATATATATATATATAAATATAAATATATATATATATATATAATGAAGGAAGTGCGGTAAGGAACCAGATGGACCATAACACACAAGAGTACTCAATACTTTAAAAATTCTAATTTGGTCCAGAAATAGCCGTCGAAACGGCTTGAGCTCTGCCGTCGGGGTTAAACATATTCCTATATATATATATATATATATATATATATATATATATATATATATATATATAACCCATGCAAGCGTGGAAGACGGACGTTAAACGATGATGATGATGATGATGATGATATAAATAATATTATATAATATACATTATATAGAGGAAGACCATGAAAAACATGGGTGGAGGTGGTGAGAGAAGACCTCAGATCACTGAAGCTCACGGGGGAGATGACGAAGGACCGTGACAAGTAGAGAGATGCTGTGCTGAATAGGACCCGTTCCACCCTTGCAAGCAGGGAAAAGCGGATGTAAAATGATGATGATGATGATAAATATTATATATATAATATTATATAATATATATATATATATATATATATATATATATATATATATATATAATATTATATATATATAATATTATATAATATATATATATATATATATAATATATATATAATATATATATATATATATATATTACTGGGTGTGTGTGTGTGTTTTCTCTCATTGACTTAGAGTGAGTGTATAAATAGTAAAGAGAAGAGGGGGCGGGGGTTGTTAATGCTTGAGTCATGTAAAATTATGTCCTAAGTGGCTCCACCACCACCATTACCAACACCTTTACCACAACCACCACCCTGACTAGCTACTGTAAGATGCAAGCCATCAAGCCATCCGTCTATAACTACATATAAATACACAAGCAGTCATTAATATATTATAAGTATTAACCCTTTACCATCTACACTACTCTATATTTACAATCATATTTCTGTGGTAAAGGCTTTACCTCACATAATATTTACATTACTCTATATATACTATTGTATTTTCACAGTAAAGGCCTTACCTCACATAATATCGAATCTATGAGATATATATATATATATATATGATTATATATATATATATATATATATATATATATATATATATATATATATATATATATACATATATATATATATATATATATATATATATATATATATATGATTATATGATTATATATATATATATATATATATATATATATATATATATATATATATATATATATATGATTATATATATATATAATATACATATATATATATAATATACATATATATATAATATACATATATATATAATATACATATATATATATATGATTATATATATATATGTATATATATATGATTATATATATATATATATATATATTTGAGAGAGAGAGAGAGAGAGAGAGAGGGGTGGGAGGTTAATGGGTGGATAATTTAAATGAGTAACAATGAAATATATACAAGGGTATATAAAATATATATATCATAACATGATGAGACTTGATTCTCAAGTTTTATAACAAATTAACAAATACAAAGACACACATACATATACACATATACACAGACATATACATATACACATACATATACACATATATACACAGACACATACATATACACACAGACATACAGATACACATATACACACAGACACATACATATACACACAGACACATACATATACACATATACACATATACACACAGACACATACATATACACATATACACACAGGCACATACATATACACACAGACACATACATATACACATATAGACACACACATACATATACACAGAGACATACACACAGACACACATACATATACACAGACACATGTACACACACACACACATGTGTACATATACACAGATACATACACTTACAGACATACACACACACAGACATACACACACACACACACACACACGTGTACATATATACACACACACACATGCTGACACACACACACACACCAATTAGGATGACACAAGAAGCTATTTAGAAGTTTATAATCAAATATCGAAAACCGACATGACAGGGTGTATATGGTGTATATATAGGGTGTATATGGTGTGTATAGTGTGTATATATGGTGCAGATATAGTGTGTATATGGTGTATATATAGTGTGTATATGGTGTATATATAGTGTGTATATGGTGTATATATGGTGTGTATATAGGGTGTATATGGTGTATATATGGTGTATATATAGTGTGTATATGGTATATATATAGGGTGTATATGGTGTATATATAGTGTGTATATAGTGTATATATAGTGTGTATATGGTGTATAAATAGTGTGTATATGGTGTATATATAGTGTGTATATGGTGTATATATATAGTGTGTATATGGTGTATATATAGTGTATATATGGTGTATATATATAGTGTGTATATGGTGTATATAGTGTATATATGGTGTATATATAGTGTGTATATAGTGTATATATGGTGTATATGGTGTATATATAGTGTGTATATGGTGTATATATGGTGTGAATGTGGTGTTTATATAGTATGTGGTGTGTATATAGGGTGTATATGGTGTATATATAGGGTGTATGGTGTATATATAGTGTGTATATGGTGTATATATAGTGTGTATATGGTGTATATATGGTGTGTATATGGTATATATATGTTGTGTATATAGTGTGTATGTGGTGTATATATAGTGTGTATATGGTGTATATATAGTGTATATGGTGTATACATAGTGTGTATATGGTGTATATAGTGTCTGTACATAGTGGGGACAGAAGTGAGTGGGTGTTGGGGTGTGGAAGGTGTATGTAAGGGGGTTTAGTGGTTAACAGGTGTCTACTAGATAGGAGGTCCTAGATAAGAGATCCTACTAGATAAGAGGTCCAAGATAAGGGGTCCTACTAGATAGGAGGTCCAAGATAAGGGGTCCTACTAGATGTATGTTTGGGTCTGTGCTCATGGGAAGATGTGTCTTCTGTATTACTGAATAACACTAAAGACCTCGATCTTGTGTCATTGTCTTTGAGAGGTGCAATCACGTAAGGTCAGCTTTTATCACCTCATCCCAGGTCTTCCTACTCCATAGCTTATATCAACTTTGATCATCCTGCACCTTTTATATAGTAGTTACACATCACATGACCATACCAATGCAATCTCATCTCTAGCATATTGCATCTGATCCCTCTTATGCCTAATTTCTACCCTTACACTGTAAAGTTATATTGGTATCACAACAAAAAAAGCACCCAGTCCACACTGTAAAGTGGTCATGTAGGTGTCACGACAAAAAGCACCCAGTC